>OX637532.1:149899713-150034713 GCA_951800035.1 Linnaemya tessellans
TTTAGCCCCCACACGAGAACGATTTTCAAAGAAGAAAACTCAAAATACACATAAGCAAGGTTAACCACAAAATTTTGTGAAAACTCACTAAAGAAATTCGATGTATTAATTTCTACATCGAACAGAGTGCGATACCTGTTGCAACAGGAACCACCCATTCTGAGCTTAAAGAGGTAATATATTAAAAGTTTTAATCGATTTCAAAACATTTAATGCTTTGTTGACGTTTATACTGTAGTGTTGAGTGGTTGGTTTATTCTCGGTGAAGTCGATCGTTTGATGGATAAAATAACTTCAAAGAGCAATTGAATTATATTTTAGTTGCCTGTTTAAATCCAAACAAGAACATACACAGGTTGGTTATATTAAAAACTAATTCTTTTAAAAATATACAAAATTTTTTAGTATTGCAGAAATAATAAAATATTCTGGTGGAAAAGTACCAAAGTTTATGTTAACATGAAAAAAGCTAAGAAGTCTGGAAAAAAGCTATCCAGGTTTGCTCCAAAACGAGAAGGTATTTGTACAAAAACCAAACCCGAACAAAAAAGACGACAAATTAGTTAAAGTTGAAAAGGTATTGAAAAAGAACCAAATTTAGAACTAAAATATATCTGAAGGCAACAATGGGAACATACATCCCGTATCATGCTCCGATTTTTATCAAACTTTTGTTATGGGTAATACTCTTAAATATAAAAATTATAGTAGAAAAATTTTGGAGCGGACGCTCTTAGTTTGGGATTTACAGGCCTCTAAAGCTAAAACATATATATGCCTATAACATCCTCCATATAAACGCTACATGATTGATATACATATCGTTGGAAAGGTCTTGTAAATACCTTTCAAATGGGATTTGGAAAGGCTGTTGGCTATTTTTTATATTGACTATTTTTACAAAAGTACCGTTAAATCGAAAAGGGGTCTATATAACGGTATTTTATTTTATACTAAAATTAATAGAAGACATTCAGACTTCATCTGACACCTATATTATAAATATCTAATAAGGAATGAATACAGTACAGAGGACTTGAAACTTAAAAGTTGAAGATAGTTATTTTTCATAAAATTACACGTATTAAGTATACATAAATATACAATAAGTGTAACACAAAAAATTTTTAAATTTTTCTTGTGATAATAGTGGACTGAAAATCTAGTCCTGCCGGGCTCTAAGATTTTCTTCCTCATAGTATTTCGTACCACAACGAGCCCTGATAAATATTTTTATCTAAAATAATTTTTATGTTTTACTATTTTATATTAGTGCAAGATTCTCTCCATTGCCGGCCTCCGGCCGGGCTTAAGAAATTTCTCCTCTTTGTATGTCGAACAGTGGGCTTAAGGATTTTCTTCTCTATGTATGTCGAACAGTGGCTTCGCTGAGTAAAGATTGTTTGCATTGCTGGCCTCCGGCCGGGCATACTCCTATATTGCACGACCAAATATACAAGTAGCAAACAAATTTAAAAACTAAACCGATTATACATTTGTATGCGTAAACGTTCAGTTAAATCATACCGGGCCTTATATTAAGTTTTAATTCCTCTGTAGTATCCTCATTCCTTATCAGATATTTATGACATAGGCGTCAAATGAAAGGTGTGAATGTCTTCTATTAATTTTACTATATAATAAAACACCGTTATATAGCCCCATTTTTGATTTAACGGTACTTTTGTAAAAAAGTCAATACAAAAAATGTTCAACCCTAGCCTTTCCAAATTAGTACAATCTTAGGTTGTTATATACCGTTTGAAAGGTATTTACAAGACCAACAATATCCGTATCAACCATGTAGCGTTAATATGGAGGATGTTAAAGGAATATATATGTTTTAACTTTGGAGGCCTATAACTCCCAAACTAATAGCGTCCGCTCCAAAATTTTTTTACCATAATTCTTAGATTTAAGAGTATTACCCATGACAAAAGTTTCATAAAAATCGGAGCATGATACGAGATGTAAATTTAAGCCAAATACTTTTGCACAATTACTTTTATTATTATTGTCACAAAATAAAAATGTTCTTCATGGAAAAAAGAAGCTAGTAAATATATTTTTACAATAAAAGAATATCAGAGCAAAGTAGCAAAAAACTCCTAAAACAGCTGTCGAGGCTACCTGTTATGAATTTGCTTTGGTTTTCTATTTATTTTTGGGTATTTTACAGAAATTGTACGAAGGATCGTTCTGGTATTGTATATATTAACAAATTAGTTTTTATATTTTCAGCTTCAACAAATAAACTTGCAGTTTACTGACTGCGACTTAACTACATCAAATCAGAAGCAAAATACCATCAAGACAACACGATCCTGTAGTAATCAGGAGGAAGATTCGCAAGAGAGACAAGTAATCAATTTTAATACAAAAGCTGATATCGAGAGTCGCAAAGCAGGACTGAGTCAGTCAATATTAAGACTCGTTGGCAGTTATGAATATAAAAATAATGAAAATAGATTTTGTTTTGTTTTATTTTTATACTCTTCACAAGAAAGTAAAAGGGTATATATTGGTTTGTCATTACGCGAGTAATTTCTTCGATATTAATATGGGACCCTATATATATTCTGGATCCCTATGAATAGCAATGACGATTGAGCGATGTCTGTACGTGAAATCGGGTTTCCCAAGCTTCCAGAAGAGCTAGAGACTTCGTTCTTGAACGTATTGAAACTCAGAAAAATCCGAGGTACGGTTCCAGAGCCGGGAAGCTTACACCTATTTCTCGACGAAAATTAAGACAAAAAACCAATTATTTTTTTAGTTATTTGTAAATTAAACCTATTTCATGCTTTGGGAAGCCTCAATTGTCTATTAAAAACTAAAAAAATTAAAATTTTGTTTCCATGGATGGGAAATTAAGTTTTTTTGCACATTCAGTATTTTGTAGTACAGTAATAACTAAAATTGTTAAAAATTTTAAGTTTTTCCTAAATAAAACCTCTAGACATCATGAACATTCGTCAAAAAAATATTTTTATTTAAATTTCGCTTCCAGGGGTGGGAAATTTACATTTTCTTTATACATAAAAGTAACCAAAGAGGCAACGTAACGTGTTTCTTGTGCTAACTAAAATTATTTTGGTATCAAAAATAAAAATCAAAATTTCGAATCCAGGGTTGGTGCAATATTTTACAGTTCATGAAAGTGACCAAAATGCTTCAAAATGGTAAATTTTTCTTAAATAACACTACTTTATACCCGTTAAAAAGTTGCATTGGTAAAAAAAAATTAAAATTCACTTCCAGGGTTGGGAAATTGAACGCGTTTTTGGTACATGCAATATATTGTAGTATGTACATGAAAGTGACCAAAATGGTTGCAAATTTTAAGTTTGTTTCAAATAAAACGACTTTATAGCTAATGAAGACTAGCACTGGTAAGAAAAATTTTAATTCCGTTTCCAGGGGTGGGAAATTTAAATTTTGTATGTATAAAAGTAACCAAAAAGTCAATTGATGTTATTGGTTTTGATAATTAAACTATTTTATAATTCAGGAAGAACAAAATTATTATTAAAATCTTAAAAAAAATTTAAATTGCGATTCCAGCGTTGGACAAATGAAATATTTTATGGTACATGAAAGTGACCAAAAAGTTAAAAAATTTTTATTTTTTGTCAAGTAAAACTATATTAGACCTCATTGAGAATTGCATTAGTAATATAATAAAAATTCGCTTCGCTATATTTTTGGTACATAAAAGTACCCACATAAATTCCAAATTTTGAGTTTTTAGTGAAATTAATATTGAAAAATAAAAAATTCGGTTCCAGGGTTGGAAAATCGAAATTTTTTGGTACATAAAAGTAACCATATAAATTTCCAATTTTTAATTTTTTTTAGTGAATTAAATATATTTTATACTTCGCTAAGAATTAAATTGGTAAAAAAAATGTGTTGCTATATTCGCCTGTACCGAATCTTATATACCCCTCACAAATGCATTTGTTCTTTCTTTCAAAGTAGGTTTATTAAAGAAAGCAAAATGTTATCAGTTACTTTTATATATAAGAAAACGATTAAATTTTTCGGCTAGAAAGCTAATAAAACCTCTGAACGTCTTTCAAAAATATTACATACGTTAAATTTACAAACAAAAATAAAAAATTCTTTTTGGTCACCTTTATGTATAAAAAAACTTAAATTTCCCAAACCTGGAAGTGAAATTAATTTGTTTTTTGCAATTCTTCATGAGGTATAAAGTAGTTTTATTTAAGGAAAATTTTAACAATTTTGGTTAGATTTATGTATAAAAAAATGTCGATTTCCCAACACTGGAAGCGCTCAATCGTTATCGCTATTCATAAGGATCCAGAATATATATACAGAATGTTATCCCCTATATTAATGTGGGACCCCATATTAATATCGGTGATTATATTCCAAATCTATTTACTTTGATGATGGACATAACCCAGCACACTGCTTTTCCCCACAAATAAACCCATAGTAAAATAAAAAAATATCCAAAATAAAGTATTTTTGATATTACATATTATATAAACTCCTTGTTTTTGATGTGCACTCAAAATCAGCTGATTTGCTTAATGCGTCTACCTTAAAAAAATACCTTGACGCCATATTGAAAGCAACTTATTTCAAACTAGTTGTGCTGCCATAGGTTTAAAAAAACAACCGGAATTGAAACGATTTATGTACACTGTAAATATATTTACACATAAGAAACAAACTTATTTCTAGTATAATATGTTTTAATACATTTATATATATTCAATATATTAAGCTGCTACGTACAAAATTTTTCCTTAATGACAACCGGCCAGTCGTGTTAAGGGCACCTCCCGCTATCAAACGCAATTTACAGATCCGTGACCAATTTATATTTGCCGATTTTATTCAAGAAACAAATTTGGCTTAATTTTGGCGACTTCACATATTGAAGGGGGTATACCCCCTAAATCTTTAAATAGGATTTAATGACAACCGGCCAGTCGTGTTAAGGGCACCTCCCGCTATCAAACGCAATTTACAGATCCGTGACCAATTTATATTTGCCGATTTTATTCAAGAAACAAATTTGGCTTAATTTTGGCGACTTCACATATTGAGGGGGGTATACCCCCTAAATCTTTAAATAGGATTTAATGACAACCGGCCAGTCGTGTTAAGGGCACCTCCCGCTATCAAACGCAATTTACAGATCCGTGACCAATTTATATTTGCCGATTTTATTCAAGAAACAAATTTGGCTTAATTTTGGCGACTTCACATATTGAAGGGGGTATACCCCCTAAATCTTTAAATAGGATTTAATGACAACCGGCCAGTCGTGTTAAGGGCACCTCCCGCTATCAAACGCAATTTACAGATCCGTGACCAATTTATATTTGCCGATTTTATTCAAGAAACAAATTTGGCTTAATTTTGGCGACTTCACATATTGAGGGGGGTATACCCCCTAAATCTTTAAATAGGATTTAATGACAACCGGCCAGTCGTGTTAAGGGCACCTCCCGCTATCAAACGCAATTTACAGATCCGTGACCAATTTATATTTGCCGATTTTATTCAAGAAACAAATTTGGCTTAATTTTGGCGACTTCACATATTGAAGGGGGTATACCCCCTAAATCTTTAAATAGGATTTAATGACAACCGGCCAGTCGTGTTAAGGGCACCTCCCGCTATCAGACGCAATTTACAGATCCGTGACCAATTTATATTTGCCGATTTTATTCAAGAAACAAATTTGGCTTAATTTTAGCGACTTCACATATTGAGGGGGGTATACCCCCTAAATCTTTAAATAGGATTTAATGACAACCGGCCAGTCGTGTTAAGGGCACCTCCCGCTATCAAACGCAATTTACAGATCCGTGACCAATTTATATTTGCCGATTTTATTCAAGAAACAAATTTGGCTTAATTTTGGCGACTTCACATATTGAAGGGGGTATACCCCCTAAATCTTTAAATAGGATTTAATGACAACCGGCCAGTCGTGTTAAGGGCACCTCCCGCTATCAAACGCAATTTACAGATCCGTGACCAATTTATATTTGCCGATTTTATTCAAGAAACAAATTTGGCTTAATTTTGGCGACTTCACATATTGAGGGGGGTATACCCCCTAAATCTTTAAATAGGATTTAATGACAACCGGCCAGTCGTGTTAAGGGCACCTCCCGCTATCAAACGCAATTTACAGATCCGTGACCAATTTATATTTGCCGATTTTATTCAAGAAACAAATTTGGCTTAATTTTAGCGACTTCACATATTGAGGGGGGTATACCCCCTAAATCTTTAAATAGGATTTAATGACAACCGGCCAGTCGTGTTAAGGGCACCTCCCGCTATCAAACGCAATTTACAGATCCGTGACCAATTCATATTTGCCGATTTTATTCAAGAAACAAATTTGGCTTAATTTTGGCGACTTCACATATTGAAGGGGGTATACCCCCTAAATCTTTAAATAGGATTTAATGACAACCGGCCAGTCGTGTTAAGGGCACCTCCCGCTATCAAACGCAATTTACAGATCCGTGACCAATTTATATTTGCCGATTTTATTCAAGAAACAAATTTGGCTTAATTTTGGCGACTTCACATATTGAAGGGGGTATACCCCCTAAATCTTTAAATAGGATTTAATGACAACCGGCCAGTCGTGTTAAGGGCACCTCCCGCTATCAAACGCAATTTACAGATCCGTGACCAATTTATATTTGCCGATTTTATTCAAGAAACAAATTTGGCTTAATTTTGGCGACTTCACATATTGAAGGGGGTATACCCCCTAAATCTTTAAATAGGATTTAATGACAACCGGCCAGTCGTGTTAAGGGCACCTCCCGCTATCAAACGCAATTTACAGATCCGTGACCAATTTATATTTGCCGATTTTATTCAAGAAACAAATTTGGCTTAATTTTAGCGACTTCACATATTGAGGGGGGTATACCCCCTAAATCTTTAAATAGGATTTAATGACAACCGGCCAGTCGTGTTAAGGGCACCTCCCGCTATCAAACGCAATTTACAGATCCGTGACCAATTCATATTTGCCGATTTTATTCAAGAAACAAATTTGGCTTAATTTTGGCGACTTCACATATTGAAGGGGGTATACCCCCTAAATCTTTAAATAGGATTTAATGACAACCGGCCAGTCGTGTTAAGGGCACCTCCCGCTATCAAACGCAATTTACAGATCCGTGACCAATTTATATTTGCCGATTTTATTCAAGAAACAAATTTGGCTTAATTTTGGCGACTTCACATATTGAGGGGGGTATACCCCCTAAATCTTTAAATAGGATTTAATGACAACCGGCCAGTCGTGTTAAGGGCACCTCCCGCTATCAAACGCAATTTACAGATCCGTGACCAATTTATATTTGCCGATTTTATTCAAGAAACAAATTTGGCTTAATTTTGGCGACTTCACATATTGAGGGGGGTATACCCCCTAAATCTTTAAATAGGATTTAATGACAACCGGCCAGTCGTGTTAAGAGCACCTCCCGCTATCAAACGCAATTTACAGATCCGTGACCAATTTATATTTGCCGATTTTATTCAAGAAACAAATTTGGCTTAATTTTGGCGACTTCACATATTGAAGGGGGTATACCCCCTAAATCTTTAAATAGGATTTAATGACAACCGGCCAGTCGTGTTAAGGGCACCTCCCGCTATCAAACGCAATTTACAGATCCGTGACCAATTTATATTTGCCGATTTTATTCAAGAAACAAATTTGGCTTAATTTTGGCGACTTCACATATTGAGGGGGGTATACCCCCTAAATCTTTAAATAGGATTTAATGACAACCGGCCAGTCGTGTTAAGGGCACCTCCCGCTATCAAACGCAATTTACAGATCCGTGACCAATTTATATTTGCCGATTTTATTCAAGAAACAAATTTGGCTTAATTTTGGCGACTTCACATATTGAAGGGGGTATACCCCCTAAATCTTTAAATAGGATTTAATGACAACCGGCCAGTCGTGTTAAGGGCACCTCCCGCTATCAAACGCAATTTACAGATCCGTGACCAATTTATATTTGCCGATTTTATTCAAGAAACAAATTTGGCTTAATTTTGGCGACTTCACATATTGAAGGGGGTATACCCCCTAAATCTTTAAATAGGATTTAATGACAACCGGCCAGTCGTGTTAAGGGCACCTCCCGCTATCAAACGCAATTTACAGATCCGTGACCAATTTATATTTGACGGTTTTATTCATCAAACAATATGAAGTGCAATCAAAAGGCCTTGTGCACTGTAACATACTTTTTCTATTGATCTGGGGTAACTTTTTTCATGTGAACGAAATGGAATTGAAATAACATACTTTTATAATCAAAACAAACAATGCAGGCAGAGTTGTAAAATATGGTAATTTGGTACTTTTTGTCATGTTTTGCTACTTTTTTCGTGTTAGTACTTTTTTTTTCAACTGTGCAAAAAAGTATGTTACTCACACTGTATTTGCGGTATGTTAAGTTCACGCGAGTGTGTGTGGTGCGGTTGGTTTATTTTTACAAAAATTTTTTCCATTATCGAAGTGTTGTGTTAATTTTACAAACATTATAATAACTATAATCTTTTTATATTCGTGTGTAAATTTATGTTAAAATGGCTACGTTACCGCCACGTAAGAATCCAACACCAACTCGTATATCTAAACAGCATTTAACGCCTCTACAAACTTTACTTCAGATGGGCTTCCAAAAACACAGAGCGTAAGTTACATTTTACTAAGGTGTCAGGTTATTTTAACAAAATATTAGTTAAAACGTGCATACATAAATAAAATTAACAATAAATATAAAGGAAAATAACAAAAAATTTGGTTAAAATTGGATTTGTTATTGATTTTCTTCGTTGCATTATTGAAACTTCTTCATTGTGCATGTCACTCACCTTTGACTGATAATAAGTGTATGCTTACGGTAGTATGCTCAGTATCGTAGGTATTGTCACGATTATTCATTGGTATGTATATGCATATATATGACTTCAATATTAAATGGGGAAATCTTTGCTCCAAAATCCCCTTGGGATTTATTTTATGAAATGCTACGAATCGTGTAGCTTCGCACAGACATTAATACGTTTTCGGTCTGCAAAAAATAAACAAGAATATCACAAAAAGATCGTAGCGCGATGCAGTTAGAGGAAGTAAGTATTTACATGGTTTTCTCTTAACGTTCAAACAAGTACATAAAGCTCTGTTAGTCATATTCCATCACCTATTCAAACAATTCCTTTCGAAAACTTTACCAACAGCTTTTTACTCCCATCTACAAAAAACTTAATGCCTTAATTGATGAATTACATGACCGTTCATTTGAATTGTATTAACCGTTTTCATTAAATGAAATTATAAATAATATTAAAAATTAAAATTTTTAATATTAAATACTTTTCGTTTATTTCATCCTACAGCGAAAAGGCTTTAGCATCTACTGGTAATAGAGGAGTACAAATTGCCTCCGACTGGCTATTAGCTCATGTTAACGATAATACTTTGGATGAATGCACACCGCGTGAATATATATTATACGCCTGTCCAACCGGTCCATTTCTACAGCAACTTGAGGAATTTTGGGTAAAATCAAGGCAGGTGTGCGGCTGGAATGGAGCACACAATTATGTGCCACACATTACACTGGTTTCATTTTTTAAGGTAAATTATATAAAAAATGTTTCTAAAACAAAAAATATCAAGATTCTCTAAATTTCCGTTACAGGCCCCTGATGAATGTTCCCTGCAATTATCGAAAGCTTTAAAGCAAGTAGTGGATATGACTGGGGCATTGTTAGATCGCCCAATCAAATTAGAGTTATATATGAGCCAAAACTTCATGGGTTTTTTTGTGGCCGAAGATGATGCTAATTATTTAAAGCGTCTGGCTTTACAATACGTCAAAGAAGTTTCAAACTCAAGTACGTGATATATAACGATTTATAATTATGCTTAACTGTTGTACATACATAATGCATATGGAAAGGTTTAAATACGGGTGTGTTATATTTTATTTCTCTTACCTTTTAATTAAACTCTTTGCATTGCGGACAAAATGGATATGTTCTTGTTGTGCTATACTTCTGTATTTCTAACATTGTAATACTAATTTTCTGCGAAACATTGTTTAACGTCTAACGATGAAGTAATAAGTGATACTTATGAACAGCTTGATGCAATAGTGGCTTGTTTTCCTTGGTGTGGTGCTGTTTCATCGGGTAATCGTTGTATACCACGTAGCAGTCGCTGTAAGCTAATTTTATTATTATTTTTATGGTTTAAATATTTTATTTTTAACACCTTTTGTGTACAAAATTGCTTTGTATTTTTTTTTAAATATAGATTGCATTCATTTAGTTATTTCAATTGGTAACTTGTCAATATTATTGCAGTCTATGACTTGCAATCTAACTGATTATCTTTTATATCTGTATTGTTTATTTGTATGTAGTTTTCAGATCATTAAGTTGAGTCATGCCATTTGATTTATAATATTCTAATACACAATTTTCAATAACGGTAGTACAATTCTTAGTATAGTGTAGAGTGCAAGTCCTTTCTGGAGATTAAATAAATTTGCTTGGTAATAGTTATTTTATTGCTCAACTTAACTGTGGCTGTTTGAGTACATCAAACTTTTTAACAGATTATTTAAAATTTCATACAAAGATTATGAATCAATCAATACCTTCTATAAATAGCAATATAAGCAATAACAAAGAAATATTATTAATTTACTTATACAGAAGTACATATATCTATGTATATAGATATGCAATAAATAACTATTCTATTGCGAAATCGTAATATAATTTTTAATATATAATATATTGCTAGTATTAGCAATACTTCGCGTTTAGATATAAAAAAAATAAATTGACATATTAAGAACTGTGTTACAATATATAGTATATATATAGATATGTACATAAATGCCCTTGTGTGGCTAAACTTTCTTCATATTTTTCCACAAGCGTACACTATACACTATAATGTGTTATTGTTTTTGTGCTTAAACTCTACAATTTGACTATAATGTAGTATTTGGCATTGCATTTTAGTTTTTAGTCGCAGTTAAGAAGCAAACACATCAATTGCTCTCGCATTTTTTATTAACATAGTATTTTTGAGCCTATATATAATAAATATCTAAATTTGTTTGTTTAATATATTTTTGTCACTCTGTTCGTTTGTTTGTTCTTTTCTTTTCATATAAAAATAACTAAACATCAATTAACTCTTGAAAATATTAAACAAAATAATTAAATTAAATCGATAAATAAATAACGAAATATAGCGATTTCTTTGGAACCTCATGTGAAATCATTGCACCTGACTTTAGCGTATCAATTTCCGCAGAATCAGTTCAATGCACTGAAATCTTTAGTGGAATCACTAGATGCATCATGTGCCTCTAATTGGGAACTGCGTTTATATTCGCGTGATCCCAGATTGGCTACAAAACAAGTATATATTAATTATATTTTTCTACCTTTCCTTATTAATTAACAGCATACCACCTAAAATAGTTTTCTATATGACTAAAGTTGTTATTGTTTCCAAACAATGACGTGTTGAAAATTTAACCTTAACCCAGTAAAGTGTTTTTGTTTGTTGTTTTTTGTTTTTGGTTTTGTTGAATCTCTAAATGTGTAAGTGCAGCAATTGATTTGTTTCTTTTCTCTCTATTTTTGCGTGCGTTTCTATTCTTGCCAGGTACACAAAGTTGTTTATCCACACAGTCCACATGAAATTGATGAGTTGGAGTTACGTATTGGAGATTATATCTATTTGAATAGTGACGCTGTTGACAATTCATCGGACGGCTGGGCTGAAGGTATATCTTGGTTGACCGGAGCTCATGGCCATTTGCCAGTTAACTATACTGAACGTACGGCAGAATCAGATGCTTGGACTTTACATCGTGTTGTGCAATTGTCAAAATCAATAACACCTTCATTAACTTCAGCCGAAGAGTGTGATTTGGTAGATGGTCGTAGCATATCAACAGAAACTGAAGAGCAACAATCACGTCACCATCGCGACTTGCCACAAAGTAAGTACAAACTATTAATAAAAACTCTAGAGAGATGTGAAAACTTAATATTAATTTTCTAGTCGGTTTACATTCTATAGATTTAATTGAAGGATCCTCCTTTAACGAGGACTCTGAACAAAGTGTTGAAAAATATTTGCGAAAGACTTTGAAGCCTTGTTTGGATTTACATTCCCTAAATAACCACAACAATTCCAATCCGCAAGCAACACCACTTATAGAAATCACACCGAATAGCATGTCGACCCCAAATGCTAGCGACATTAAAGTTGAGCCCATACAATCGGCTCCTCCGAAGGCTGATGACACTTTGAGTCAACATTCAGCAGAAAATTCTCTATCATTATCGACGAAAAATCGTCGTGTTTATATTATGCGTCATGGTGAGAGGGTAGATTTCACATTTGGCACCTGGATACCATATTGCTTTGATGAGTTCAACAATTATATGAGAAAGGATTTAAATATGCCAAAAACTCTGCCGAAAAGGTGAGCATAAAGAAATATATAAATTTTCATACATATGCATACGTTTAACTGAAGACGAAGAACTGAAGTGAAGCATACGTGAATGAAGAATTACGTGAGAACTTTCAAAAATAACAAACTACTCCATAACATCTTTCACTTTTTAGTTTATAAAAAGAATCACTCCGTTTTTATTTAACTCAGACACTGGTTTTTTTCTATTACAGAAATAATTGCCCTGATGGTTGGCAGAATGATTCACCTTTAACGAATATTGGCTTGTATCAGGCCAGTTTAATTGGCGAAGCTTTATATGATGCTCGCATACAAATCGATAATGTTTATTGCTCACCAGCGTATCGTTGCATACAAACATGCACCAGCGCTTTAGAAGGTACCCGAAAATTTATTCTATTTATTTTCCTTATTCATATGTAATATTAAAATAAAATGATTCTTTCTTCCAGGCTTAAAATTAACCGGGAAGTACAGAATAAAACTAGAACCTGGATTATTTGAATGGATGGCTTGGTATCCCGAAGGTGTACCCGATTGGTTAAATAAAGAGGAATTGGGCGACGCTAATTTTATCATTGATAATGACTACCAACCATTCGTAACCAATAATTCTCTAAATGAATGTATAAAAGAAACAACAGAAGACTTTTATACACGCAATTATGAAGTTTTAAAGAAAATCATTGAATCATCAAGTAAGTTCGAATAATAATACATGCTTATTTCGAAAAAAAAAATAGAATTTTATAATTTTACGAATGTAACGAAATCCGTCTGCACCATTTTCTGTTGTTATATTTGAATAGATTTAAGAATAATTAAAACACGACTCGGTGCAGTAATTGTCTTTGAATATGGATTTTAATACATATTGTATAATTTACAAAAGATTTTTGTGTTGAAAAATTGCCAAATATTTTATAAAATGCTTTACGTGTACTTTATGTATATATCTCTTTATTGTTTGATTTAATATAAAAAAATTACAATTATTTTGCATTTGACTTGCAGGTGGTAACATCTTGATTGTAGCCCATGCTACCACTCTTGACACCTGCACACGACAATTGATTGGCGAGGCACCGCGCAACACAAATGAATTGCGACAAGTTATACACAAAATACCCTATTGCAGTTTAGCTAATGTCGAGGAAATTGATGGGCAGTGGAAATTAATGGAACCGGAATGTCTACCAGTAACACATTCTAAAAATCCTCGCTTTGAATGGAATGCTCTAACTGCCACATAGTGCAAGTGCTTTGAAGAGTTTATCAATAAACTATCTTCTTAAGTAAATCAATACATACATACATACATATATCTGAATACTATCTACCTAAACATACATACATACATATATTAAAACATAATATTGCTTCTTATCAATTGTTATTTCCTATGTTGCTGGCTTTTGTTTGAAAACTTTTTTGCCAATTTTTTGTTTGTTTAGATTTTAGGTACAAAATAAGTTCGTTGCCAACAAATGGAATAAGGAGATGGATGGAAAAATTATTAGCAACATTCTTACTAACACTATACTCTCGGCATCTTGAAGTAATAAAATTATTTGTTAACAAGTTGCAGTTGAGTTTTAATGGAAGCTAATTTTGTAAACTATTTAAGAATAGAACTGCCACTTTCATATTTCATGTTATTTAGAATAAATTATTTTCATAACAACTTGAATATGATTAAGGCGAATTTAAAAATTATTTCATAATCCTTTAAATATTCCTTTCCTTTAAATATTCTTTAAATCTTGTAGTCATCTGATTACATAAAAGTACTCAAGTACATAGCAAGATTAGCGTAAACGCCTTAAAATTTTGAGGTTATGATTACGCATTTGGACATAAATATTATACAAGTTTGTAAATTATATTATTTTTGAAATCAAGTCAGTTATAGAAGGCAATATTTAGCGAATAAGTTGACTAATACAGCCTAACGTCTAGTAAATATATCAAATCCTGTTTAAACTTTACAACTTCGAAAATAAATCAAACAAAAACCTGCAGCTTCCTATTTAAACATGTGTGCCAATATAAAAATATATATGTATGTGACAATTGAATGCCACTATAAAGTAGCGAGACGCTTAATAGTATTGTTTCAGTAATTTTAATATAGTATTATTTGTACATTTTACCTCCATCTCCTTTAAAGTTTTAAAAATTCTTAAGGTTGTTTTATGAAAATGTTATTTTTAAGCAATTTTTTTAATATAATTTAAGAAATTAGAAACTTAATCATTGACTTGTTTCGCAAATGACAAGTTTTGTTGCCTAATCCAGAATTTTGTATGCGCAAGATGAAATAGATAAATATAGAAATTTCTGTTTCTTCCTGCTAATTTCAAAAATGTACACAAGAAAACTTGCTGCGTTTGTATATAGCCTTAACAACTGCCAATGCATATTTAAATTTGATTTGATTGAACTTTCTAAAATAAGAAATACAAACAAAAATAGTATTTGGAATATTTGTATGAAAATTAATTAAACAATAAAACATTTGGAGACTTAATAAAAATTTAAATAACATCGTTTTTGTTTGTATCCATTAGTAGTTTAAAATACAATGTTAAGTAAAGTTTCAGAATAATGTATTCGTAAATGGTCATAAGTTTTGTCTTACACATTTAATGACTTCTTTATAAAATGAAACGAAACTTGCGAGAATTTACATTGAAATCCATAATCAAATAATACTAAAAGTTTTCTGTATATTCAATATTATTTTCAAATTAAATTTTCGTTTCATTTTTAAAAAGAGCCAGTTGGTGTGTTCTTCAATTCATATTTATATGTTTTTATATCTTTGCACCTTCAATAACTCTAAAATTTTGACTATTTTCTTTTTGGATTGCGTTCGCGCAAACATTATCCTGCAAATGAGAGGGCTAATTCCCAGTAAAACCCACTAAAAATTAAACAAAAATCCTTATTGGGAAAAAATTTTTTATATTACTCAGTATTTTTTACTCAGTTATTGCGTTTTACTGTAAAAGTACTCTAACGGACCTAATATGAGCTTTAGCTGTTATATTTTTTTAATCAGATAATAACTCCAAGTAAAATTTTAGATTAGATATTGTGCATGGAAAATCTTATTGGGAAGTTTTCTAGTCCATGACTTACACCCTCCACTGTGACTTATATGAAATCTTGGAAAGCATGCAACACATGTATTTTTTGTTTTAATATAAATTAATGTTAACTTGACTTAACATTGAATTAAAAACTTTAAAGCTACATACGTTCACATATATCAAATATTTGACGAAATAAGCGTTACCAATATTTTTTTTTTTTTTAATTTGTTACAATTGGAGGAGAATATTTTTAAAATGAGCCTGTATCTATTTGCTCAAACATTCAATACACAATTAGTATTATATTTTATCGGTCGTATACAGGAAATACTAAATAAAGTTTTGTCAAAAAATATTATTCACCCTAAATTCGTTAAATATTTAAGAGATGTGAATGTAGCTTAAGAACATCAAGCATGAATTTTAAATCAACTTTATTTTTTATACACCTAATATAATTGAAAAAATTTGTTTGTATTCTTCGCCATTTTACTAAATTTGTTTCGTAAATAATATATCGCCCTTTTGTATTTTTCCCCTAATTTCAAAGAAAATAGCAAAATGCAGCTCGTTTTCTCTAAAAGTAATATATTTTTGTCCTTTAAGCAAAAGAGCGGAGTTAAAATTAAATTAAATAGCATACATACATATATTGTGCGTCAATGCCATTCAGTTTTAATGGTTTCAGAGAATAGTTTCTAATGAAGCTGTTTTAATTTAAATTTATTACTATATTATACAAATTGAGCTTCATAAAAAATAGTTTATAACAATAAAATTATTAAATGCATTAGACATGATCATTAAATTCTTATTAGCGAAGTTCTAAACTTCTTGTTAGCCAACACACACAATTATATTTAAACAACAACATTTTCATTATAATACATATAAAATATGCCCCAAATAGTTTATTAGTTTTATAACATTTAATCTACTTCCATATACAACACATGATGAATCTTGCATCAATTTTATACTCTCGAAAAGGTAATAATAACGAAGAAAAATACTTTGAAGCTGAAAACGGTGAAAACAATTTCTATACAAAAAGAAAAAAAAATGTGTAAAATCTAAATAATAAAGTTAACAATCCTAAAAAACCAGTTGTTACATATTTTCTTAATTTACTGATAGCCATATTACTTTCGATGTAAATCAAAACTGGATGCCATGATGCACCTCCATTAAATGGATCATATTTATTGCAAAACTAATAGCATAGCGGTTAAAAAAACATTATAAAAGCAATAAAGAACTTGCAAAAAAGGAATAAGAATTATGTAGATTGGATTACACATTCATTTGCCTTCATTTGAAAGATTATCCCTAAAATCAAAAATCTTTGCATCTGGTAGCGCTGAGACGTTTTTGCAACTCCTCTTCACATCTCAATTCATAAAACAGTTTATTAGCAAATTTTCGGTAACGCGCACGTTTTTAGTTGTTGCACCTGTTAAATTTTAATTAAAAATAGTTAAAAGTGTTAAATTATTATAAAAACAAACAAATCATATAGAATAAGATTTTCTTAATTGAAATGCGGTGAAATTTTTACAAATATTTTGCTTTGACGATGCAAATACCGTAATCATTGCCATGAGCCAAAGCAGCGAAGCCGGTTGCGCCGCTGCTGCTGTTTACTTGTTTCACTCGTGTCGCCCGTTTATAAAAGTGTTTGTGAGTGCATGTGTGTGTGATTTTGTTGTTATTCTAAAGAAAAGAGGAAGGAAATCATACGAAATAAATTAGCAAAACAAATCAGTCAGTATTATGGTAAATGTTGCCAGAGTGGAGATGTTTTTTTTTTTTTTAAATGATTTCTAATAATGTCTTTTGGTTAATGCTTAACACAAAATGTTAAAAAATGGTGTTATTAATATACGTGTGTTTACATATGAGATTTAATTTGTATTTGGAATTTCTTACAATCAAAGAGAACAAAAGATAAGGTAAGTTTTTATCCAATATTTAATAAAAGTATACGAGTATTCATTAAAAAATATTTAATTGTTCAATAAAATTCATTAAATCTTCAATAATTATGTATTAAAAGTTTCCAAACTCATGTCTTTTTACAAAAACTGTCTAGCTACAAATTTCTCTTAATGTAATTTGAAAAACTTATCTCTGCATATCTTCCGTTTTATGGGCTGTTTTTACAAGACATACATATGGAATTTACTTTAGTAACAAAATATTCTGTATTTGATTTTTAATTTAAAAGAAGTAAGTACGTGATATTCGTTCGGGTCGCATCTTAAATACCCTCGAAACGTTTAGTAAATAAAAATTTTATTTTGTAGGGGTAACTCCGGGAGGGGCCGTGAGGGAGACAGCTCACCTTTGCCATAAAACACTAAAAAGTCAATTTTTTGTTATTAAGTGAAAAAAAAATATATTATTTTGATAGGGTCATTTAGAGGACAAAGAAAGGAGAGGGGGGGAGGGTAGGGCAGAGCAAGATCAAAACATATCGTAGCTTCGACATGAAAGCCTTTAAATCTTATTTTTAAGGAATGTAGGCTTAAATTATACAATTTGTTCTATATTTTCCATCGAATATAGTACTTTAACGCCCACTAAAGGAAGCCGGTTCCAAAAATTGATTTTTCTGATTTTCTGGCAACGCTTTGGACCTTCATTGACTTAAAAACATATCATTTGCTTAAAAAAATTACAAAATGAAGCTTTAAAAATGATGTGTTTTTTTAGAGTTTGATTTAGTTCTTCTTAGGGGAACTCTTTTGCCTCTGGTCCGATTCAGCCCATTTACGAACTTGACCTGTGCTATCCTTCAAAATATATTTATACCAAATTGCAAGGATCTGCCTCTTTTTGTTTGGACTGAATCGTGCTTTCCACAGACGGGCGGATGGATGGGCGGACATGGCTAGCTCGTCTTAAATTTCATTACTGATCAAGAATATATGTATATGCTTCATGGGGTCTTAGGGGGATATTTCACTGCGTTACACACGGAATGACAAAGTGAATATACCCTGCAACTCTTTTTTGTAGGGTATAAAAATGTACTAATGGGCACGTGATTGGGACTTTGTTGCCACTATACTCGAATCCTATATATGAAAATTGTAGTTGAATTTCCGATTAACCCATCGAACATTATGAGAGCGATTAAACTGCTTAATATTGGCAGAAAACAGCAGTTTAAATGTCCTCAGCATAAATCATCATAATTTATAGGATTTTATAAATCTTTCTTTCGAATTGCATCACAAGTTTGATAACTGCTGACGCAAGTGCGAAGGTGATGGCTTGCTTACCAAAAATGGATTCCCAGGCGGCTTCAGAGAGATCCACAATTACAAACGCGGTCCAATTAAATAGTTGCATTTGCAAGTTTCAGAATAGCAGCGCAAACGCCACTAATTGATTTGAAAAAAAAGAACGAACTAAGTAATAAAAATGTATATTAACCCGAAATTCTTATAAGAAAGAAATTAAAAAGGATAAGTGTTGATTACTGCAGCATTCCGCAGAGATGCAGCATTACACACTATAGGGTGTGGGATGGAAATTCAGGGCGGAAAATTATACAGCTAAACTTGGAGTCTTTGGAATTATTTAGTTTAACGGCATTTTCAACTCTACCTTTTAAATTTCTTCTGCGATATGAGCATCATTGCAAATAAAACACATTCTTTCATACGCTGTTTCCTTTTTTTCTTTACATATAGTTTTTATTTTGTTTAGTTTTAGTTTTCTTGAAATTTTTTTTTGGTTAATTTCGAATTTTCTTAATATTATTTTCATGTGTGTTTTAATGGATGTGTTGTTATGTTTGTGTGTGTGTGTGTGTTAGTAATTGTTTTAAGTATATTTTACATTTGTTTTGTAAATAAAAGTAGTGGATTTCTTTTATATCTTCTTGTTAATTTCCACAGTTTTAAGATGTTGTTTCTTGTTGTTGTTGTTTTTGTTTAAACAGGAGGAATGGCTTTTCTTTTAGTTCTTTTATTCATAGTTTTCTTTTTGTTATTATTATAATATTTACTTTAATGAAATTACTTTATTATGCATTGATTCTCTTTTTGCTAATCATTTAGTTTATTTTACTTCTTGTGTTGGTAACTTTCCTTTAATTTAGTTAGTGTTTTAAGAGAAACTACACTTTTGTGATTTGAATTTTAATTATTACCATATTCTTTCAGTTTGTTATTTTAAGGTATTTTTCATAGCTTTTGTTTGTTAACTTATGCTAAGAGTTCTTGTTTTTTTCTTTGTTGGATTAAATTTTCTTTTTGTGTTGCTTTCAATAACAGAAATTAAAAAAACATACATGCACATAGAAATTTTGATGGGAAAACATTTGTTTAGATGTATGTATGTATGTGTGTATGCAATTTGTCAATTTGAGTTATTAAAAAATTAAAAATCACGACATCTTTTAACGAATTATAATATGCAGACAACATTCAATCATTCTTATAGTTTTGGCGGTGGAGTTATAATCGGTGTGGTGGTTGCAAAACTTCTTGCATTGTTTGATGTTGTTGTTGGTTGGTTGTAGTCAATTGCAGAGTAATTTGAAAAATTAAATACTTCATTATCAATTTTATGAAATTACTACACATTTGCTGAACAATAACAAGGAATTTTTCAATCTCCACAGAAGTAACTTGTGTATGCCAATCACAACTAAAGAAGGAGGCTGTCAAATTCATTGTTTCATTTAATTATTTTAAAACAGTTGCAAAGTAATTTGAAAAATTAAATATTATTGCTTATAAACTAATTTTGGTTTTGGATATTCAATTCTAGAAAACCAACTTGCAACTGGCCAACGAGGAATTTTCTAACCTTCAGGTTTTAGCACGGAAATAACGATTAAACGTCCAAGCATGAGCCCCATAATTCGTTCAAAGAGGTGTTGACTTTTTTAGGGTATTGTCTTTTTTTTTTTTTGTTTTTGTTGCCCCCTTTAAAAGAGCATGTGAAATAGTATTTCGAACTTAATTTAGGTCCCGCCAGTCCATTTCCGTGTTAGATGGTGATTTTGTTTAACAAGAGAACTAGCAGAACATAAGAAATTCGAAATATTTGTTTATTACTTTTCTCTCGGTTGTGTGAGAACCAGAGAGTGGGATGGTGTGGGAGAGAGGGAAAGGTGGGGGAAACGGGGAAAGGTGTGTAATTCGGTTTGGATTGTTATTGGAAGAGGGTAAACCGTTTAGAAATCAAAAATAATTAGACTCTTGTTTGTTGTGCTGGTTTTTCCAACATTTTTGCCAGTAGACATTTGAAAAAAAGAAGATTTTGTTGCTACTCATTCTTACCGGCATATTTTTAAATATCTCAGGTTAGGTTTTTTAATAGCTTTTAGAACACAAATGCAATTTTGCAAAAACATTTGTTAAAAATAAAAATTTTTTTTTTAGGTTTCTATACAGCTTTGAAGAAAATTATTAACAAATGCACATTCCAATAGTGTAGTCGAGTTTGAAGCTGACTTATCAAATCCATGTTAATATTTTCATTTTATGGTTTAATTATTTTTTATTTATTTAGTTTTTGTTATAAATTCAATTAATAGGCAATTCCGGTTAATATAATTTTAGAGCGTCCCAATTTGTTAATTTTTTGCTGCTTTTCTATGCATTTGATGACAATTTTCATGCACAAACTGTATCGTTAAGCGTACATCTGTGCTTTTTTTGTTTAATTTTAAGATTTCTTTTTTTTGGTTTTATATAATAAAAGGTACTTGTTCTGTTTGGGTTTAAGTCAATTAAAATTTGTCAATATCCTAAGATTCAGATTGTTTTTATATCTTTTTGATGTTTTTAGAATTTCACTGCAGATTTTGTGGCCCTACTACGTTTTCACAAGGAGTGTAAGGAACATGCGTCCACTGCAAATTTTAAGATTTTGGTCTCTTTTGGTAGTTTTTTATTTTTATAATTTATAGGATTTTTTTCATATATGTTTTTTTTTTAAATTGTGTTAGTTTTAAAGTTTCATTATCAAGCAAAACGCCATAATGTATCGAATAGTTGAAAATAATTGGGAAACAGTAGGTTTTTTTATATAAAAAAAATCGAAAATTCAAAAATATCTGAAAATCTGTTATGAATATGTTTGTTTAAGTTTTTTTTTATTATACAATAATTTTATAAAAAATAGTATTTGAAAATATGAACTATGTAATTTATAAAGAAGACTTCTTTTGTGAAAGAATTTGTTTATAAAAATAAATTTTTATAAAAAAATAAAATAAAGAAAGAAACTGAATTCCAAAGAGCCCTGGAGATCATCAACTAACCCTGTCAGTCAGTGCATATGTGTGAGTGTCGTATGGTTGCCGCTTAAAAGGATACATACAAATAAGCACGTTAATCGTCAAAGGCCTTTTGTCAATCAGAACTGGGAACGATCAAATAAACAGCCATCAAACAAGACAATTAAAGATTTTAGTTTTTCAAGTTAAAAGGACAAGGCGCAAAATACTACTGCGCTCACACATCTACGTGATGACTTCATGTAAATGTCTACAGGGCATTTAGAAAAAAGAAAAGTTTTCTGTATTCATTGAAATAGCTTTTCGTTTAATTTTTATAAGTATACAAATTTCAAATTACTTCACATCAGTTCAGTTTTTCCAGCAGCATTTAGTAAATAAAATCATACCGAAATTCAAAAATATATGTAAAATAAATTTGTTACAAAGGATTTAAAAGCAGCTTACAAGCCTTCCAAAATTTAAAATCTAACACGTTAGTTTGAAAAATAGTTCTGGTATGTAAATTAAATTTAATCTTTTCATTTTGGCATATTAACAGCTTTTAGTTAAATCTTAAAATTAAAAATAAATAAATAAAAAAAAAACAGAATAGAAAACAATAAAAATAAACAGATATTTTGTAAAAAATTTTAACTCATTTTTTAGATAAATCAATTATGCCTTTGAAAAATATGTTTAAAACTTAATCTTGTTTTAACTATTTTAAATATAGAAATTTTATTCCATTGCGACTAAATTAATAATCAGCCGATAAATGAATTGAATTCAGCTGGAATTTCCAACTGCACAAAAATTTAAAAAATTTATGTTTCAATAAATCTCACTTTTGGCTTAAACCGTTTTAAATATAATAAAAATAAAATTAACTTTAACTAAAAGATTAATTTAATTAAATAAACTTATGTTTACATGAACTTAAAGTAGTCTTATAAAAATTTAAAAAATTTTAAATGCTTTTACGTTATAAAAAATCGAATTTGAATTGAATCAGCCAGCTTTTATGGCAAAGCAAAAAGAGAAGGCAAGAGAAAAATATTATATATCCTTATCTGTCTCCTTTCTTTTTGCCCAAAAACAAACAAAAAAAAAATGTGCTTAATTTAAAAAACAAATATTTTGAATAAATTTTGAAAGATTTTAATTCCGTTTGGCTCAAAACATGTTTTTGAATTTTTTCAAACTAAAAAAATAAAATTATATATAAATTATTTGAAATTTCAATATTTACAATTTATAGGATTTAAATACAAATTAAAGTCTTAAATACCATTTTGGTGATTTCGTTTGTTTTCATCTTCTGATCAAATCAGAGCAAATTTGAATTTAAGGTGTTAATAATTATAGTACAAGTACTTATGTATGCGTTAATGTGTGTGTGTATGTGTGCGTGTGTAAACAAATTTGATGAAAATTAAAAATAAAATTTATGAAAATATTTGTGGAGAAAAATGAGAAATGAATGGATATACAAAAACACGATATTATTAAAACCTTAAATCAAACGCTCACTGTACCATATTCAGAAATCGGTGTTGTTGCTGGCTATTTCTGATTCAGAGTCTCCTTCAGCGGTGGTGGGTGGCAAGGCTAAAGACATTTGTTGATTGGCTAAAGCCATCGTGGGCTCGGTGTTGCGCCGTTTCATTTTGTTTTTCACTCTCTTCAACATGGTGGCCTGTTCGGTTTTGTATTATTTTTTATTATTAAAGTTTAACCGTCCGGCAAAAAATTTTTTTAATAAAATATATATATTTTGATTTAAATTAAAATTAGTACATTTTAGTTGTTCGTAGATTATTTATTTATTATATTGTGTATTTTTGTGTAAATTTTTATTAATTGTTTTCAATGGCCGCGATGATGTTAATTTTTGTTTATTGATTTATTTTTGTTGGGTTATATTTTGTAAAAAAGAGAAAAAGAGAAGTATATAAAAAATTAAAGAAAATTTTGTTTTGTTGCAAAAATGGTTTTGTTGAAAATGTTGATATTTAAATTAGAAAATGTTAGAAAAAAACTCAAAGCGTTTTAAAACTAGAATATAGGAAATAAATTTAAAACTGAAATTGATTTTTTATCTCTTAAATTGAATTATTCTGAAAATATTTTTGAGAAAAGTTCTAACGATCGAGTTTCAAGTTTAGAACAAAAGTTTAATCTTATGTATATAAAAATGATGTTAATGTGCTATTATTATTTTGTAATAAATTTAAAATAAAAACAATAATCATTTCTACTGTACTAAATGTACTAAAACCTTTAAAAAGTTGCTAGAGAATAAAACGGGTTTAAGGCTGATAGAGTTTATTATGGCGTTTAATAGTTTATTACTAACTATAAAATGCTGTATTTTTAATTTCAAACCGATTAAAGATGGAGCATGAATGGGAGTAATTTTCCCAGTTGCTTGAGAGAGTAGACAGAACAACGGGGAAATCATTTTGAAAAGAATGCTACACATGCAAAAGCTTGAATTGAAAAAAAAAGATTAGATGTCATAAAATATATTACTCTGAAAAATTGATTGCATTTCTTTTTCTTTAATTTAAAAGCATAATAAGTTAGAAGTAATTTATAAGAAGTTTGTATAATGCATTAAACACATTTAAAACAGCAAGCCACCGACTACACGACTACAGACATAGAATTCATGTGTTTATATGGTAAAAGTAGCACGGACAACAACCTGCCGTGTAGTCTTGAAAATAATTATTCCCATATAAACACATGTTATCTATTTCAGTACTCGTCTAGTCGGTAATCTGCTGTCTTGAATGTGTTTAATGCTTAAGAAAAATAAAATATTCTTAAATTTAAATGAATAGTTTTAACTCTCAAAAAGAATTTGTATAATTTAAAAAAAAACTTTCACTCTCTATTTAGAATTGTAAATAAAATGTATGGGCAATATATATAAAATAGTGAATCGTGTTTTATAATATTAATTAATTCGGTCGTTAAGCACGATCAAAATGATCAAGCTGTCAAGCTTTTGTATGAGAAGTTGAAGTACGTCAATGATATTACATTTCTAAATCGATTTAGTTTAATATCAAGTAGTAAATATTTTTCGGTGATACTATAAAAATGCTTGTCAAGCATTTTGATGGTGTCTAGAACTCTCAAAGGAAATCCTTATTATTTTAGTTTTCGATGATATAAAGCATAAAGTATATATTGGCTTTTCAAAAGTATTACAAGAAGAAATAAGTTTGAAATATCGATATGCTTTCTTATTCTGTAACTATTTACCAACGTCACGAGACAAGAGAATACCAAAAATAGAAGACATCTGCTCTACTCTAACAGGCTCTTGTTATTTTCAAGACCTTCAATAGCATTTGAAACTATTTAAAACTATTCACAAACTTGTTTCCTAAAGCTTTTTATAAAAGCTTTATATAACATAAAAAAAATCCTGCTCTATTCTGTAACTGTTTGTCAACGTCACGTCAACACAATCAGCCTGATTGTGAAAGGCGTTGGCGTTTTTCGTTGTAGATTAAAGAAAACTGCTTGTGTGTTTACAAGAAAAAGAGCCTACGGCGTAAACGCCAACGCCTTACACAATCAGGCTGCTTGTGGTGATGTGACGTTGACAAACAGTTACAGAATAGAGCAACTTTTTTTTTTATATTATATAAAGCTTTTATTAAAAGCTTTAGGAAACATGTTTGTGAATGTTTTCAAATGGCCTACAATAAATAAATATTTAACATTAAAGAATTTTTTTCTTAAACGTAAAA
The DNA here is from genome assembly GCA_951800035.1 of Linnaemya tessellans. Classification (NCBI taxonomy): domain Eukaryota; kingdom Metazoa; phylum Arthropoda; class Insecta; order Diptera; family Tachinidae; genus Linnaemya; species Linnaemya tessellans. Next base: position 149,925,383 of record OX637532.1, read on the forward strand.
AGATATTTAATCAATATTAAAAACGAAAGATCGAAACTATTTCAGCTGTTTGGCAGTTAAATCGAAATTACCTAGAATTCGTAGAAAAAAGTTGAGTTCTATTTTTATTCATAGATATTTAATCACTGCAAATAGTCTATGCAAAAATATGGGAAAAATTCTTTCGTATTATAAAAGTTTTCGCAGAATATGTAAAACTTTCGCGTATGAATATGTAATGAATTTTTTAAAAAGCTGTCATAAAATATTTTCTTAGTTTTATACATAAGAAACGATTTTCTTATAAATGGACAATTACGGCCGGTGCCACCATATTAAAGGGAAAAAATTAAGTAGAATATTGCTCAGGGACTAGAGAAGTTGTCATCAAATCCGCAGAACCTGATTCATACAAAATTGTTATAGCGAATTTGATTTAATAGTTTTCATCTTTTATATATTTTTAACAAAATATTTCGTAATTTCTTCAGTGTGGCCTCAAAAGCCTTATAAATGTTTTAAATATTTCTTATATTCTCTTTTAGAAATGAAATTCAAATTAGTATAATAAAATTGATTGATATGGACGTTAGAAACATATTGTTTTAGTGTATCAAATAAAAATACATAATTTAAAATTATTGAACCAAAATAAAATTGAACAGTTATTTTAGCAAATTATAAAGAAAATTGTGTTAAACACATACAAATTTATAATGTTTTGTAAGAAAAATGGAACGGTGAGAGTTTTCGTTTGTTGTAATATATTGTGTAGTGAGAAAACTTGTGCCGCCAACCCTGGAAAAATTAGGCAAAATTTCAGGGTGGGGCAGCAAAAGCTATTCTACGCTCTTGAGTGTAAGCAAGTGTTTTTTTTTTTAGTTTGTTAGAAAATTAAAATAAGTTAGTATTTAAAAAATATTTGAAAATGAAAATCGTTTGCTATTTTATTTTGTTTGAATTAGATTTATTTTTATTTAATTCTTTTCTTTTTGTATAATTTCTTTTTTGTATGTTTTGTTAAATTGTTCAGTTATTTAAACATTAATAAATGCTCTTATATTTTCTCTCAGTTTGTTAATACATGTATTGTTTTTCTAATTTGTTGACTAGGTGTTTTTTTCAACATCATCTTTCTAGTCCTGGTTAAGACTTTGTTTTATTTTTTGTTTGTTTTTTATTTTTTTGGTGTTTGATTTAAAGTTTTCTATTTAGCAAGTGGTTGACTTTAGTCCTATTAACAGAATCTTAAAATTTCATTTATTTCTATTATAATTCTCAAAAAGAAATAGTATTTCTTAGTTACAAGTTGTAGTGTGCAGTTTTTTTTCGGCAAAATAAACGAAGAGTTTTATAAAAAACATGAAAACAGAAAACTTGGACCGGACGGACGTGATCTCTATGTAGTATTAGTGTTTTGGTTATCCTTATCTTTATCACGTTCATTAGCATTATCCGGCAATGGTTGTTGTTGAGGGGCCTGTTGCTGCTGTAGCTGGCCAACGACAGTTGTGTTTGTTTGAGCTGCTGCTATTTGTAAAGCTGTTGAAGAGGCTGAGGTAGCAGCAGCGGTAGATGACAGGCTCAGGACAGCTGGTGAAATGTGTGGCTCAGTTAGGCGTCTCTTACTTTTGACTCTCCTTAGCATTAGGGCCTAAATAACAATAGTTTTGTTTTATTTTTTTTGTTAGTTTTAGTCAGAAAAATGTCTTTCGTCGTGCTTTTGTTTTGAGTTTTTTTTCTATGAGATAGATATTCATTTTATATCGTTTTGAGGGCTTTATTTAAAGACAAGCAACTGCTTTTTATTCTCTATCGAGCTTTTGTTTAAAAAATCGTTAACATTACAATATTTAAAAAACATTCGCGGCACATTTATTTTGTTGTAAGTCGTCTTAATATATTTAACATTTCATTTATTATATATTTAAGGGCTAATTCATAAAAAATATTTTATGCTTATAACCTTCTTATTTGACATTTATCGTACAGAAATATGTCAAGTAACGATGTTATAAGCATCAATTAATTTTTATGAATTACATCTTTAGTTTACAAATAAAGTGGTGAGGACATTAATAAAAATCTACATATACCTACCCCCTTATTCATAAAAATTATGAGAGGCTTATAAGAGTGTTATAGAGCAAGTTTTATATGAAATTTTGTTTTATTACGCTGTTATTAGACTCTCATAATTTTTATGAATAAGGAGAATATTATTTAACTAGACACATTAGGAGCACATAAACAAATTTATTATTGTAGTAAGAATTTTAACGAACATTTTATATTGCTATATTAAATTGAATTAAGATTCTATAGGGTAATTGTTTGAAATTTTAATTTAAATGTCAGAAAGACAGGATAAATATTACAAGGCACAAAGGCAAGTCAACAGGTGGAAGCCACCTAATAAATAGTGACAAACACAATACACATGAGCACTGATGATGAAAGCGTTGCGTCTTTCGAAAACAGCTGTTCTGCTCTGCTGTGTAAGTTGAATAACAAAAACTGATGTTGCCTTGCCTTTGTGCCTTGGAATATTTATCATGTCGTTCGGAGATTTAAATTAAAATTTCGAACAATTAGCCTATAGAATCTTAATTCAATTTAATATACAAATTCATTGTTAATTTTCACAACAGGCTTAAGTTCGAATCTGCAAGACTGCAAACCATTTTTTATTATTTTTTTAATAAATGAATTTGTTCAAATTCTATTTATTATTTTATACAAAAGATTGGAATATTAAGAATATTTTTCAATAATCATCAAACCAGCAGAACGGACAAATTTATTATTATTTTTTTCGAATCCCACTGCAGAGTCTTTGAAATTGCTAAAAAGCATTAATTTTCAAGTGGAAACTCTACTCGGCCTATTTCAATAATGAAGGAAAGGCACTGGCCCCGTGAAAATTACCGTTAGCGATTGACAATGTCATGTACTAAAGAGCGCATTACAGTCAACTCTTTCGCCGGCGAGCAGTGTTGTTAGGCAAATTTTACCAAAAATCGTCAAAATCGTTTGGACATTCGCCCGCTAATTACCTATTACGCTATAGTGGGCCGGCACTCAAAAAGAAAAAAAAACTATAACTTCTTGCTAGATACTAGAGTTTACTCTCTCTTTCTCTCTCCCTCACTGTCAGTGTTGTCATATTAGGGGTTTTCCCCCTAGATTTAGGGTTTTTTTCTATTTAGGGGCAGATTTAGGGGTTAATATTCTTTAGGGGGAAATTTGGGGGTAAAAAATTTCATTTAGGGGATTTTTAGGGGATTTTCGAATTTATAGTTTGGTACATAATAGTACATAATTTAACCACTGAGCATGTCGAAGATATTGTATCGAAATGACGATTTAGAAAGTAAGCAGATCAGCAGTTTAAATACCTTTAAATAAAATTTTAAACACAATAAATGCAAAATTAAATTTCAGATTGATTAGCCCCTGTCCAGGGAGACAACTACAAAGCTTTATGCAATTATTGTAAAAGCATTATGGTGGCTAACAGGAGACCTTATTGCACAACAAAATACGAAAAAACATATTGGATTTGCATCCCAAACAAAAGAAGTACATGTACCCGTAACAAACTTCCTCAAGCCGTCTCTTACAAAAGAAAGACAGATTGCAGATATATTTTTTTTGGGGGCTTTTTAAAAAAGTAAAAAATAAAAATATGGGTGTTTTCGTGCTTTTCGCGTAAGAATGATAGTACCTCAATTCAATTTAATAGAGATAAGAATGATGAAACCAAATTACTACTTAAACTTTTCTGATTTAGGGGGTTTTTTAAGAAAAAGTGTAGAATCTAGGGGGTTTCTAAATTTTTTTGGGGGAAGAAAAAAAATTATCTGATAAAAGTGCTCTCTGTCCTAATAGCCGATTGGGTGACCAGTTCACTGCAAAACCTCCGTAATCACAGGAAATTCCGTCTGTTCTAACAGTACTACGCTACATTTTTAAAAGTTTCATTCAGATTTTATACGATTAGTCTTATTCCCGGTTGAAAATTGATCATTTATTGTGCGAGTTGATGCTCCAAAAGACTGGATTGGTTATCGTTATAAATAAACAAAAATAATATGACACTTTTAAACTTAATTTATCTTTTTTCTAATTTACGTATAATATAATATAAAACTTCACCAATGTGTCTAGTTATAAATAAATCTCTGCTTTGCATTATTTCCATAAAAAAAAACAAGTGGGAATATTTAAAACATTAACACACACGTTTGCAATTAAAAAAAACTTTACATCAATGTTACTGATTTTGTAGTGTAGCATTTAAGTTTTAAATGTTTGAATTTATTTCGAAAATTTGTAATTTTATTACTCAAAAATACATGTTAAACTCAATAGAAAACAAATTAGTCAAAATTAAAAAGAGAAAAATAATAATAATAAAAAATAAATAAAACTGCTTATTGTAGGGTGTATGGAAAATCAAATTTCAACCCGTTTTGTATGGGAAATGGTGTGTGTTAAAGATAAATAAAGAAACAAATGAAAGTAGACAAGTTAATAAAAAGCCAAAAAAAATTAAAAAAAATTGCTTTAACTTTCAGATCTACTCATTTGCTTTAAGTGAAATGTAAAAGCATGCAAAAGACAACATGCACTTGAATGAAAGTTTCATTGGAAAATGAAAAAAGAAAAGTTAAACCAAAAGCTATGAAATAAATCATATATCAACTTACCCTAAGAGCAGATTTCAGGACCACAATATCACCGGAACATTGTACCCAAGGTTCACCATCAACTTGCACGGGTAAATCAGAATGTAAATGCATTTTTATATGGCCACCCTAAAAACAAAAAAACAAAAAAAAGTTTGTAATTATTGTGAATTTATTACTGCAAGAAGCAAATTCAAAGTATAAAAATATGCAAATTGTTGCATGTGCATGTATGTACCTGGGCTATACGATTAGCATAACGTATGCCCGATTGTATTTGGCCCAAATGTACGACACCGGTAACACCAACAATCTCCAAAAGGCCATCATAGTGATTGGGTGGCGAAAAGCTATCATCCTTGTCCGGCCCCCAAGGATTCGCACCACTTCCCCAACTATGAAACAAACAAACAAACAACACAAATTATTATATGCAAAATAAAAAAAAGAATTGATAACATCAACTTACCTTAAGATATTCAATATAATAATGCCCTCACATGGCGGCAAGTCCACAACTTTACCATCCACCTCCAAACGCATTTCCTTCTGCAAGTCCTTTGTACACTTGCGTGTCATCATTTTCCGCAGACCCATTTTCACATACACGCCCTTGTTGTGAAGACGTGAATTGAATTTGAATGGGTTTTCCATGCGTGCATTGTGAAAATCTAAGCAGAGATCCGCATCGAGACCAATTCCAAAGTAGTTATTCATTACAAATATTTGTGTGTTATCCTCGTTCTTCGTACCCTCACATTCATCGTCACCGGCACCTATTTTTTTTTTTTTGAAAATGATACAAAATAATTTTTTTTTGTGTTTTAGATTACTGAGATATTTTTTTTTAATTATTGTTGGCAAAAGAGAATTTTGAGAGGAAAAAATTAGTATTTTTTTTTATAAATAAATATCATAAAAATATTTTTACAATAAATATTATCGGTATGAATGTAATTCACAGGCGATTTTTTATATGTACATCCTGTTAGTGGAGAAAAGGCACTAAGTTTTCCAAAAAATTTAGAGTATTAAAATCAAAAGCAGTGCGAAGTCGAATCTTAAATACCCTCCAAATGTTTAGTAAATAAAATCTATTTTGTAGGGGTTACTCTGGGAGGCGCCGTGAGGGGGACATCTCACCTTTGCCATAAAACACTAAAAAGTAAATTTTTGGTGTTATTAAGTGAGAAAAAAGATTTTTTATTTTTTATCAAGTGAAAAAACATTTTTTTTGATCATTTAGGGACAAAGGCGGAGGGACGGTAGGGTAGAAGTAGGTCAGAGCACATCTCAGCTTCGTCATAAAAGCGCTAAAATTCAATTTTCAAGGAATGTAGACTTAAATTCGACAATTTGTAAAGTATTTACACTTCAACGCCCACTAAAGAGGGCGGGGTCCAAAAATGGATTTTTCTGGTTGCCAGTTCAACGCTTTGGACCTTCTTTGACATAAAAATATATCATTTGCCTAACAAAATGACACAAAAAACGTTAAAAATTATGTTGTTTTCCGCAGGTTGGTTTAATTCTTCTTAGGGGAACTTTTTTCCCTCTGGCCCGATTCAGGCCATTTACGAACTTGACCTGTGCTATCTTCAGAATGTATTTATGTTAGATTTCAAGGGTCTAGCACTTTTCGTTTGGACTGAACCGTGATTTCCATAGACGGACGGACATGCTCAGATCGTCTTAGATTTCATCACTAATCAAGAATATATATACTTTGTGGGGTCTTAGAGGAATATGTCGCTGTGTTGGACAAAGAATAATAAAATTAATTGATAAACGGTTCCCGAACTACACAACACGATTGGATTTATTCCGTGAAAAAATTCCAGACTGAAGCAAAGTCCGTGTCTGCGGATATTTTCCTAAATTGAAAACTAACAATCGCCAATTTATCGTCGAAATACCGTCTAAAATGTGTGAGACAGAAGTTGAGGGCAGCAACCAGTGCTACAATCTGTGTTGAAGACTTTTCACATAAAAGTCGCCTAACTGACAATTGTTTTGACTGCAGTATAAAAATATCGATGGCTACAAGAAGATTCACTAACGATAGTTTTCCGTCTCTTAAGGCGGATTCACCCATGCAATCTTAAGAAAATTTTGTTTCGGACAAAATTTTTTTTATATCAAGTTTGACGTTTCTCTTAGAGAGGGAGACAAATTATTTCTTCCGGAGACCTCTCAGATTGTATAGGTTTAATTTTATATTTATTCCGAAAAATTTGAAATGAGATGCCAATCTTAAAATTTACATAGTCATTTTGTGCTGTGAAGTGGTTGTGAGTGACAATTTCCTATATAAAATAATTAATAAATATAAAGAAATATATTTTAAAGTGAAGAACGAAAAAAGCAAAAGCAAAATCAGCTCTGCCACTTTTTAAAAACAATACATTTTGTTTACATACGGCAGCTTTGATTTTCTTGATAAAATTCCTGAAATGAGTGAATCGTTCCCCAGAAAACTCTCATTAAAAATACAATATTATTCTCCGAAAAATAAATGTCTTCACAATCAATGGGTGAGTCCGCCTTAATACTCGTCTAAACGAAGCAGGACAGGAAGATGTCTTTGTTTCCATTTGTTTATTATTTTAAATATCTATATATGTTTTTTCAAAGGTCCGCCATTTGTACACTAATTTGAGAAATTATTTTGAATAATTTAAAGCATACACTATCGCCAGATTGGGTTTATTGCCTAAGATTTTCACCCCTATCATGAATAATTTTTCCCTCGAAATTTTTCCCTTTTCCCTAAAATTGCAATCATGACAAAATTCCCCGTGAATGATTTCACGCTAACATTAAATTCCCCTGATCGTGAATGATTTTTTTCCCGCGAGTTTTTTCACTTTTCCCTTTAATTTATTCACTTAGTTTTTGGTGGGGAATAGAGTAGAAAATGTAAATATTTTCTATTATAATTCGAATATTAGAGTTTGCAAATTTTATTTTAGTCGCAAGACCCGTTAATAAGACACAAACCTATATTTTTTGCAACAAATCAATTGCCTGCGTCTTTCTAAAACTTGTTGCTCCAATTCTAAAGATTAAGAATATTTTTAATTTGTTTTGTCTAGTTTTCAAAATGTATCCAAATTATTTGACTACTAAATATTTAGTCATACTTTTTTTAAATTAATGCATAAACTTAAATTTTTCAACGCAAATTCTTTGGTTTTTCATGATATTTTCGGCTTCTTCTCTTTTTTTGCATTCACTGAGAACTGATACCGGGAATAATTTCTCACGGGAGATTCACGATACCATTTTTCCCTTCGAGTGGAATAAAAATTTCATGTGAACAAAAATTCCCCTTGTTATTCACGATAGGGGTGTTTAATATAAAAAGATCCCCGTTCTATCGCCTTAAGTTTAAACGATATGATTTTATTCTATGAAAATCTTCTGTGAATTAAAAACAATCGTGGTGATTGTGAGGTTATGGTATTAATGTAGTTACAGTGAATTAAATGAATGATTTCGTTTTGTAATAATTAATTTTAAAATGGTGTTTCATGCAATAAGTTTTACGAGATATTAAAATTAAATTTCCTTTAGTCGGTCTGGGGAGATTTTAGCCATGAAAGTTACATGATTGTCGGAAGGACGGTGTCAAAACCAGACTTAGAGCTATTTACATGTTGTGATTATCTTTCGAAACAGTATGTCGATTGAATTGTAAGCTTTCGATATTAATTGAGTTTAAATAATAAAATTAAATATAAAGAAAATTAAACATGCAAAAATGTTGAAAGCAAAACATCTATGACCACATCAAAACTAGCAGCATAACCATCCATTGTTGCCTTTATGGCAGACCAATTACGCATTATGTTTGTTGGTAAGAGATTTTAATTTAGTTTAAGTCACAACATCAATTTTTTTTTGTTGAATATATAAAAGTTTTTGTTGTTTGTACACGGATCAAATATATATTTGAAAAAAAAACATGTTCAAAATGGTGGAATATTTCAGGCAGACCGTTTTTCAATTGTGAGTACGATACAAGAATTAGACGTTGGAAATTTGTAGCTCGGCTTAAAACTTTAGTACACAATTTGCAAATTTAATTTAATAAAGTGTTTAAGTTTAAGACTGGGTTTTAGATTTGCTGCTTAATTTATAAAAAAAAATATTGATTGATAAGAGGCTTATAAAATAAATTTTTGTATGAAAATTTGTTTTATCAACCTATTATAAATCAGAAAAAATTTTATAAATTGTGCTTTATATGTTTAAAATTATACAGCAGAGTACAATTTCAGTTGGTTTGGTTTAGAACAGAAAAGAAAACATTTAAAATAAAATCCATAGATAGAAAATAATAAGAAAGTATAAAAAAACTTGTTTGATTAAAAAACGTTTTTTTTTGAGTAATCAAAAGACCTGATTTATCACTCGATGTAATGGCCGGTTCTTGATGATGCTGATCTGTTTGTTGCGATAGATGTGCTTGATGAGCCTTCTTCTTCTTACCGGTTGTATTGGTTGGAACCTTCATAGTTTGTTCCTCGGGCTTTTCTTCAGGATGGAACACTACAGTCCAGCGATCTAAGCGTATGTCTTCAGCATCAATGACTTCACGCAAATAGCTAAGGGGATCCTGATCTCCAGTATATCCGGAGCCCCAGCACAGAACACGAGCCAAATCGTTACCTTTGTTTGCAGAATCACATATAAATATAATTTCCGTTTTTTTTTTCATTGTAAATTAATTACGTACCTGTTCCCAGGGGTAATATAGCACATGGTGGACTAGAACATTCAGAATCTTGTCCCACATTGTCGAGACATTGTAGCACCCAACCCACTGTACCGTCACCACCACACACCAGGATTTTATAATGAGGAATATGGCGAAATACGTACAAACTGAAATCATTTAAATTTCTTGTTAGTTTCGTTTAATAGAATTTAGTTGTAGTTTATAAGGTGATATTTAGCTAATTGGTAATTAATATACATATTTAGTAAAATATAGTTTTTTCTTAGAAAGACGTTGGTACGGATTAAAGAGTGTTGAGGTAGTCTCTAAGCGCATTTCACTGGCTGCATCGACTTTCTCCGCTTTTAAAGTAAAATAAAAAATTATGCACAAAAAAACGAATCGAATAAAATTATTCGTAAAAAATTATCCGGAACAAATAGAAATTAAAACAAAAAGCAGGTACTGCAATAAAAATAAGCCTAATAAAATTGTTGGAATTACATTGTTCGAATAAAAATTATTCGAATAATATTTTTCGAATAAAAATTATTCGAATAATATTAATCGAATGCAAACTATTTCTATAAAACTATTCTCATTAATTATTTGACAAAATATTATTTCAATAAAACGAATCGAATAAAATTATTCGAATAAAATTATTCGAAACAAATAGAAATTAATTCAAAAAGCAGGTATTGGAATAAAAATAAGCCGAACAAAATTATTCGAATTATATTGCTAGAATAAAAATTATCCGAATAATATTTTACGAATAAAAATTATTCGAATAATATTATTCGAATGCAAATTGTTTCTATAAAACTATTCTCATTAGTTATTTGACAAAATATTATCATATTTTCCTTCAATAAAACCATTTCAATAGAAATTATTCGGCTAATACTGCTTTCATGAATGTCTTTTAATTGCGGCAATTAAATTCTAAATTGAGTAATCAACTTTGATGTTTACACATATTAATTTTAGCTTGCTCAATTAGAAAACGGGATACTTTAATGTTTATTTCCTTATATTCCACTGATAGTATTTTGAACAGAAAATTATTATTCGATTCGTGCTGCTCTAAGTTAAGCTCAATTAAAGCTTTGAAAAATATTTAACTACTGAATTAAGTTCCATGTCCGAACACATTTTACAATTTGTGGATAAAAGCTTTTTAATAGAATGAATGCAAATGAGGCAATTCATCAATCAACATCATAAAGTTTTCCTTTAAAAAAATATTAAAAAAAGAACTGAAGAAGACAGTCCATAATCCATCAAGAAATAGAGTACAAAGCTTTCTCAGCAACTCTACCATCATCAACGTCTTTATTTTTTGCCTTCAGTTTCCTTTAATACAAAAACAAACACTGAGGACACTTTTAACCAAACTACTCCACATGTAGTTAATGCGAAGCCTAACAAAAGAACACACTCACCCAGGTAATGGTCCTCCATTCTCCAAATTAAATACTTGAAAGGGATTTAATAGCTTTCTGAAATTTGATATCAATTCCAAACCCTGACAGCCACCAGATTTAACATTTACAAACACCAGCAGAGGGTTTATGTCAGCGGGTACCATGCTGGGTTCAATATTTGGCAACAGCATGACCAACAGATCCTTACCATCCCAACGAACTTCGCGTAAGATGTAAAAAGCTCGTACCTACACAAAAAGTGTTGAAAGTAAAACTTTAAATCCTTGATAACCGAATGGCAAATAATATGAACAACTTACCGCCTTTTGGGCATCTTCATAAGTCAGCACAACCGAACCATATTCATAATATATTGGACCAATACTAGTGAATTTACTATCTTCGTTTAAATACTTGTTAAGGAAATCCTCATATTTCCGCTGGGACTTGCCAGGATCTAAGTTGCCAACGAACAAAGCAATATTGGGACCATGCGGATCTTGGCTATGCTGCATGTAAAAGCGCATCAATTCCATTTGACGTATAGAGTCTTTGCCCATTTGTTTCATTATATTCAACGGACGCTCAGTTATAGATAGAATGCGTTCAGTAACACCACTATCTAATAATACTTGGGAACATCTACAGAGAAGGAAAACAAATACCAATTAATGTATTAAATAACAAAGAAGAAAAGAAAACAGGAGAACAAAACGAAACCCCCACCTGTAATCGTCGATTTGATTATCGGTTAAACCAAAACGGTCAAGCGCATCACGTATCAAATCCTTAATGGTGGTCGTAGTATCGACAGGAACACTGACATATGGCTCTTCGACAGAGCACTGCAATTTGCCAGGATAGACACGCACAAAGCCATTATCCCTGTCCTGAAACCTTAGAAATATAGCTGGTCGTTTACCCTCCAAATGGTTGAGGCTTAAGACAGGATTGGGGTCTTGCAAAGCAGCATCTTCCATGCCAGCTGGTGCATATAAATCGGTTAAATAAAATACCTAAAAACACACAAAATGACACACACACATTTATACAAATTTAATTTTAAAGTGAATTTGCACTCACACTTGGATCACGTGATATATGAAATGCTCTCAATGCTGTGGTCAGCAGTTGTTCCAATGTGTATGTACGAGGTACTATGATGACACGATACAATTGGCGTCTAAATGAATTGATGCCATCAAATACTTTGATTGCCTCTAAAATTTAAGGGAATATATGAGTTTGCAGTTGCATTAAATAACGAGAGCGCGATCAGTTTAATCCTTACCTATATCCTTTTCCTCGCGCTCTTTCTCCTTTTTCTCCTTCTCTTTATCTGATTTATCCGATTTGTGTGTTAGCTGCGAATCAGGTCTATGATGTGAAGATGAACCGCCGCTACTGCAGCCAGCTGCGCTACCGCCTTGCACTGCCGTCATTGTCTCAATTCTATCCACAGACTCTTCATCCTTAAAACGGGGCGTATCACCACTACTAAACTCTTCCGATATACTCCGAGCTAATGAAATACGAATAAGAATTTGGCATTTACTTATATGGCAAAGTAACAGTTTTCACAGCTCGTTTAGGTTGTTCAAAGCGAGTTCACAGTAGGCAAGCTTCCTGCCCAACTTAACGCAAAGCAAAAGAAACTGCTGCTGGGGCCAAATTACCGCATACGATATCGATCGAAATTCCAATAGATTTCAAATGTAAATTTCGAATGCAATCGAAATTTCAATTTAAATTGTTTTGAGATTTCGATCGGCATCGCATGCGATAATTTGGTCCCCGATTTTGTATTCCTTTTGCTTCTCTCTCTTTCGCTCTTTAACAAATTGAGATCTATAGCAAAAAGCTTGCTTAATGTAAACAAAATTTTTATGGCTAAGCGACTCAACGTATAAGTATTTACATGTTAGTGTTAACTCCAATTAATTTTAGATTAGCATAAAAATCATTCACTTGTTAAATTTATTTAAAAAAAAAATGCCAGGAAAGTAAGTCTTAAATTTTTTTAATTGCAAAACAAAGTTTTACAAAATTTCGAAGTTTAACTTTGGAGATTAATTACTTAAATCCAGGGACCGTAACGGCTATAAGTTTTATTTTACATTTCAATCAATATTTGCTGAGTTTTATTTTTTGCTTAGAAAATAAAAGTTATTTTCTGAGTTTTATTTATTCCTTGGGAAATAAAACTTATTTTTTATTTCTATTTATTCTACTGCAAATAAGAGCTAATTTTTGATTTTTATTTATTCATCACAACACAAAAGTTGTTTTCTTGATTTTTTTTTGTTCCTTAGAAAATAAAAATTATTATTCGATTTTTATTTGTGCACTGCGTTTAGTGACGGATATATTGTGTCCCTTAAAGGTTAATAGTACGTTTCCATATACGTGATTTGGGCCAAATCATTTCATTTGCCCAAATTAATGATTTTCTATACATTTTCTATATGACCAAATTATCTCAAATGATTTAATTTGTTTCAAATTAAGTCGAAATTTGCCTGTGCAACACTGCATGGCTGCTCTTCTTACAAATGCAACCTTGGGGCATCCATTATTGGTGAGTTACAAATCCGATCAAGTGACATTTAAGTAGGAATAAAATGGCGCTGATTTTATCTGTTGAATATAATTTGCGAAAAACTCAATTTTGTTTTTCATCTTTATGGCTTTTCTTTTTAGTTTGCCATTTCAAGTTAACGTTGAACAAAATTTTTGGTTTTTTTCTTATGTTAGAAAATAAACAAACAATACAAATGTCAAATTGATTTCAACATAAACACTTCGATATAATTTCCTTAAATCAACTTAATTTGTTTATAGTGGAAACGTACTATAAGAACATATAATGCCACATTTTAAATATGGAGTGACGTGGTGCCATTCAGCAGCGAGGATCGAAAAATGTCAAATCTCATGACATGACATGAGTGACATATTTAAAATGTTTTTATGGTACATATTTACATATTTACAGTTACTTAATCGAACTGTTTAAGCACAAATAAGTGGAAAAAAATTAGGACTTGGTTTTCTTTCCTTTTAATATATTCACTAATTTATTTCGATACACGAGCATGGAACTTGGATTAGAAATTTACAAATAAACATGCAAAATAGGATTTGAGTTAAGAAATTAATGAGAATGACTTTGATATTTGAAATGATTAGTGTCTAATGAGGATAGTTCAAGCTGTATTAAGTGTTAATTAGAAAACAATTTGTATGTAAATGTCTGGTCTCGAATGTTGCTCTTTTCCCTCTTTCTCATGACAAGTTTTGTTGTGGTATGAAATACAGTGTGCGGGAAAATAAAATACAAGTTTATATGAATGATTTATTGCTGGATAATTTTGTAAGTAAAAATTAAAAATATTGCAAAAAATAAAATTTTGTAGTCAAAAGTGGACAAAAGAAAGTGTTAGATATTCGTAGTGGCGAGAATAAAAGGAACAAAAACGATAACGATAACGAAACGTAAAACAAATTCAAACAAATCCAATTAAATAAAAAAAAAATACATAAATGCGGTTAATTTTTTTCAAAATACATATTTTTACATTTCTTTAAATAATGGTATGGAGTTATTGAGTAAGTTAAATCACCTCTGCGTTTGTAATATCGCGGCTTACGCCAACCTAACGATAAATTTCGCATACTTTTGAGCAACTTTCCAAGCACATGCTCATTATCACTGAGACGCGAGCGACTTCGTGAACTGGCAGCATCGCTTATATCACCACCGGCATCATCGCTATGAGCTCCACCCACACCACCATACACGGTATGGCACTGGGGCCTTAGGCGATTATCCAAAAACTGCGAATATTCCTTTAAAACCGCTTTGTCTTCATCATCTTCCTCGTCGTCGTCGTCATCGTCGTCAGCATCATCGAGATCATCGGTACGCCCTCGACGTTTACTCTTTGGTGTGTCATAATTATCGTCATACGGCTGGTAGTTGCCCTCTTCATCTTGTATGGTAATTTCAATATTTTGATACATAGTATCCAGGCTATAATTGCTGTGGGCATTTTTTCTATCGGACTTTCCAACGTTGGAGCGCTTCGAGCGGCGCCGTTGAAAGAAACGGGCATATTTCTTTTGGCGTGGACTGGGCAAGTGAATTTTGACGCCGGGCTCCTGAAACGATTTACTACGTCCCACCGGCGACACTTGAGTCTTTTGGGCAGAGGGTTTTTTTGTATTGGTGACTGGCGGTACGGGAGAGGCGGAAGAGCCATCACTGGAATTCGGTGAGTTAACAGCACCACCTGTGATGTGTGACTTTTGTAGAGGGAGTATAGGTTTTTTTGGCTTTAACACAGTTCCAGTCTTTTGTGTGGTAGTGGCGACATTTTTGTCAGATTGCCTACTTAAGGCAGTACTAGCTGTTATCGGTTGATGGCCACTTGTACTGCTTTTCGTTGGCGCTGTTCCGTCCGTAGACATTTTCAAGTTTTGTGCTGCTTTACTTTTGTCCAAGTGACTACGATTTTCTATAGATGTATTGCTATTACTACTATTGTAACTTAAATTGCTAATAAGATTCATACTCGAATCAATTTCATCGGTGGTGGTCAATTCCCCGCCCGTATCCGAGGTTTCATAGAAACCTTCATGGGATGCCGTTCCGCCCTCAATATCACCGTGATAATCACAATCACTGACAGCTCCCGCATCCACTTTCTTTCTTAAAGCTTGCCTTGTGGCTTCACACGTTCCAGCTGCTTTCTTTTTTAAAGCAACATCACAGTGATCATAATCATCACTTATATCACCTCCAGATACATCACAGACCCCCACGTCCTCGTCGTCATCATCTGTGTTAGAGGATATATGTTTTCGTCTACCGTGATACGGTAATTTGCGCACAAGGTTTGTGCAGAATAAATGCAGCGACGACGAAGCGGAAGGGGATTTTGTTATATTCATTGTTTTTTGGCACTTATTAGTATTTGAGGAACTCGACTTGGTTTGGGTCGTTTGTAAAGCACTATCATCGTTAGCATCTGGTTCAGCTGCATCATATACCTCGTTTTCATTCTTATTCTCCTCGCGTCTTTCTTTCGCTTCTGTTTCAGCAACTTCATTGTCATCTCCCTCAATCATATCGTTTGCATCAACTAAACGTTTCTTCATTACATCTGCTACTGTTGCCAATGTGGTTGTGGTCACTTCGCCCGCTATCGTTGAGGGTATGGGTGAGGGTGCATACGATGAGGGTGAAGAGGAAAGAAAAAAATTTTGTTTTGATTGTTCTAGACGTTGTCTTTGTAATAATAAAATTTCTCTTAGACTTAATTCGGGTGTACTATCGGCTCGTTTCCTCTCATCTATGAGATGGTTATTGTGGTGTGTTGCAATTTCACTGACCACATTATTATCATCGTCTGCTATCAAATCAGCAATTTCGAGATTTTCGAATTCATCAGCTAAATGGTTGTCAAAAAGCGTGTTTTTTTCGAAACAACAAAAAAATCGTAAAAATTGTTACACGAAAAATATAACGAAAAATAAAAATTTAAATATATTTGAAAAAATTAAAACAAATAAACTAAAATAAAATAAGAGAAATTAAAACAAAAAAGAAAAAAAATATGCAAAATTTGTATGCACAATAAATATTCTTTGCAAAACCTTATGATTTAGATATAGTTGATTGTTATCAGTTTAATGTGAATGAAATAAAACTTAGAATCGAATTGAAATTTGCATGTATTATTAGACATACACAAATACATACACACTTCTAAACGAGTACAATTCAATAGTATTTTAATGATCGGCAATCTAATTCTTTTGTGAACCAAATATTACAATATAAGGCTTATTTGGATTTTACACCGTAAGTGCAAGTGTTGTAAAACGAAAATATTTTCCGAATTATGAAAAAAGAGATAATAGCCCTTATTCATTATTTTATTATGAGTGTAGGAAAACACTTCGTAATAGTACGTTTCTGTATACGTGATTTCGACCAAATCATTTCATTTTCCCAAACTGAGTAATTTACGACATGATTTCCCATACATTTTTCATATTACCAAATTATTTCAAATTACTTAATTTGTTTCAAATTAAGTCGAGATTTATCTGTGCAACAATGCGCGGCTGTTATTCTTACAAATGCAACCTTGAGGCATCAATTGTTGGTGAGTTACAAATTCGAAAAAGCGACATTTAAGTACGAAACAATGGCGCTGGCTTTATCTGTTTAATATAATTTACAAAAAACTCAATTTTATTTTTCATTTTTATGGCTTTTTCTTTTGCCATTTCAAATTAACATTGAACAAAATTTTTGTTTTTTTCTTATGTTGGAAAGTAATCAAACAATACAAATGTCAAATTGATTTCGAAAATTCGAACACAAAACTACTTACAACGCAATGGAAATACTTCCACATCATTTCCTCAAATCAACTTAATTTTCTCATGGTGCTATAACAGTTAGTCCCCGTTTACACTTGCAATTTTTGTTGCAGCAATTTTTGAGTATTTAGTGAAGAAGAGAGAGAGAAAGGAATACAAATGGTATATATTCCTATTTCAGCATTCTGACACAAAATAAGAATTGCTGCAACAAAAGTTGCATAGTGTGATCCGGGACTAACAAATTCTTCCTGGCATGACATTTTGCGATGTGGCTGATTATATTATAACCATCAAATAAAATAACTTCTTTGGAATAATTGTAAATTTTCAAAGAGGAATTGTGACATTTTTCTGTTACCTTCAGTAGTTTTAAAAAAAATATAGTTATACGCATAATTTTTGGCACAATCTTAATGTGAACTTAATAGCGATCGGAGTGCGCCTGAAAGACTTAAACCAATCTCATAAGAAAATTTTTACACAGTCTAAAACCGTCGCGACGGTCAGACATTATCTGCCAATCATTAAAATATTATATAAGTTTAGCAAAAAAAGTCACTCGGGTAACGCTTGCATCGAACATAAGATAATTTGCAAATTTTGTAAAATAAAATTTAAATAATTTACAGAAAAGATTTAATAAACAATATAAATTTAAAGTGTAGATATGATTGCTTTTTTGTTCTTCTTCTTTTAAAAATGGTTAGCGCCATTTATAAAATATGCTTTAAATGAAGGAAGATAGTATGTTTTAGTTTTGTTTAAATGTATTAAAACGTTTGTATTAATTTTTTAAATATGATATTAATGTTGTAAATATGATATATATGGCATGATATGGAATTGTTGCTGGGGCTAGAATTTATTTCTACAACATCTATATTAAGACAAAAACACACAGGCATCAAACGTACTAAAAATACTTGATTGAACGAACGTGTTTATTGTATGAATGAGGTTTTAAAGGTGTGGGGGGGCGGGAGTTTGGCGAAATGATATTTTATTATAAGAAAAGTAAAGAAAGTGTTGCTGATGGTAAGGAAAATGAAAGAAATTATGATTAATCAAAAAAGATTTTGATTTGTGTTTGGTTGTTTGCTTTTGCTGCTTATTATTACAACAATTTGTGTGGTAACAACGATAACATTTGTTTAATCTGATTACTGGAATATTTGACCGATGTTTTTACTTACGGCACGAATATTCACGAACTAAATTCGATTCGGATTCGGTTTTTCTAACACCCATGATTTCTTTAATTGGCACCTCGGTACGTGGAATTGAAACACAATGCGGAGGTAAATAAATCGGTTGTAAACAACCGAAAGTACATTCGGTTGGCAGGTACATGCGACATCCAGCGTGTGTGGTCAAACCACACCATTCGCAACGATAACCTATTTATGATATTTAATAAATTAGAGATTTTTTAACTTTCAATTTACGAAAGAAAAAATTTAAATATAAACTTTTATCTACCTGTTAGACACTCGGAGGACCAACAGGTCTTTTTGCAATAAACACATTTGGAGTTTGATGGTAGATTACCTTCTCGCCAGTGATGCTGGAAATAAAAAAAGAAATCGATCGGTTTATAAAAAAAAAACATTTAGTATATATGTAATATATATGATTTTAAATAGAGGAATAGGTTGTCAATTCGTTTGTGTTTTTTTTGTTTCTTCTGCTTTTAATGTTTGCTCCACCCAAAACTGTGCCATTTTTACCACAATTGGGAAAGATTTATTTTATATATGAGGGAATATTAGATTAGACTTGCGTCGAACACGTTCATTCACTTGTTTTTTTAGACTTGTGTCTAACTCGTTCATACGATTGTTTTTGACAAGACTTTGGGATCGAACCAATGTACTTTAAATGGTTTTTTTCATAGATTCTTGCCAAGAACGAGGAAATGAACGAGTTCGGCACAAGTCTATATTAGACTGCTTCACTTTAGACTTGTGTCGAACTTGTTCATTTGGTCGTTTTTGACAAGAATCTCTAATCAATTCACTTGCACGTTTCAGACAAAAACCTATTACCATGCAAATTATATTGGTTTTTGTCTGAAACGAACAGCACAACTAGACTTGTGTCCAACTAGCTCATTCGCTCAGTTTTGACAGGAACCTCTGATCAAACCCATTTAAATTACATAGGTTTGATTAAAGGTTCTTGTCAAAACTAATCAAATGAGCTAGTTGGACCCAAGTCTACAACTAGCACATTTGCTCAGTTTTGACAAGAACCTGTGATCAAACCCATATAAATTACATGGGTTTGATCAGAGGTTCTTGTCAAAACTGAGCGAATGAGCTAGTTGGTGCCACGTCTAGCACAACTGTAGTGGTGGTCTTCGTATTGTTTTCAATTTGAGCCGCTTTTTATGTTCTACATAAAAAAAAAATTTTTAATGTTTAATTTTCCTACTTACTTGATGCTTAACATTTAATAGCTCTTTGCCGGGTACATAAGTGGCATTTTCAGTACAATCGGGCACAGCAAAATCTTGGCACTCAAGATGGGCATAATATTCACAAACTGGAAAATAGACAACAAAAATTTATTTTTCCTGTGGTGTAACGTACTTAGAAAAATTATTATACATTATCAAATGTGTTTTAATGTTTATTCGAATGTTTTATATTTAATTTTATTAGTCAATCCTTGTTCTCTATTTATCGCGATTATTACAAAATAGTTTTTCATTCAATTATGCATAAAAAGGATTGTTACCTGTCCGCATTTACATGCTAAGAACTTTAATAACATTTCGAAAAGAGATAAATAATTTCCTTTGTTTACTTACCTATGCAATGTACAGACGGAGTTTCATCTAAACGTTTCCGACATACTGTACAAAATTTCTTTTTATGTGTCGTTGGTTCCGACCAACAGTGCGCAACAGGATTCTAGGAAGAGATTTTTTTTTACAAATTAAATTAATAGCAGTTGTTGTGCAGATTTTATAATAAATATAATTTATGTTACTTACCTTAATAATACATGGCGCAATGCCAGAACAAGGAGTAACAACATTTGTGACACATCTTTCATGTATGATAAAATTGCACACTGGAAATGGAAAAAGAAACACAAAGAAAATTATTAAATAAAATTATTTGCATACGCACGACAAATACTTAAAGATTTAATTGCATAATTTTGTATGTTCTACATGGGAAAGGAAATATTATGCACGCATTTAACAAAAAATTAATCGATATCTTATTAAGAAAATATGAAAGTTATACATCGAATTAAATTGCCAGTCACTCTTAGAGCAGCTTTGGTAATACGTTCCCAAAGTATTTATTTATTATTTTTGCAAGCATGAAAATGACTTCCGGGTAATGAATTAAATTAGAATTAGTGTAGTAATGCACAGCTGAAAGTAGTCATCCTCACTGACTGGGGCGTGCCCCAGAAAATTCATATACATATGTATTAATAAAAATGTTCTGTTAAAAATTTGTTGCTTAAAATTATTATACTCTCTGTCATATTTTAATGTTAATAAATAAAAAAAAAGATAAAATTTTTATTAACAGGAACCAACAATGGAAATCGCTATTAATTATTAGTAGAACACTTAAAATGATAAATATTAAAGAGCTTTTTTTTGTTAATGAATGTATAAATAAGGCAACGTCTATAAATCAAGTTGGATTTTTGTTACAAAAAGTACCTTTTTGCACAAAAGTGCGATTTTGTTTCAAAGAGCATATTTATCACAAAATTTTTATTTTTTTTTGTAAAAGTACTTTTTTGCAAAAATTAAATTGTTTTATAATAACTAAACTTTTGCTAAAATTACGTTTTTATATGAACGTACATTTTTACAAAAAGTACAATTTTACAAAAACTATGACTTTTTTTCTTCAAAAAAGTACTTTTTAAAGTTTTTTTTGTTAAATACGTAGTAGGTTTTTTTTTGCAAAAAGTACTTAAAAGTCTGCTTTGTATACAATGTACTTATTTCTAAAATTTACCTTTTCTAAGAAGTACTTGTCATAAAAAGTAATTCTTTTTTGTATAAAAAGTACTTGTTACAAAATATTATTTTTTAGTAAATAGCAATTATATATTTACAAAATTACTTGGTTTTTACTAAAAGCCTTCAGACACAGAAACAAAAAAAGCACTCTTTTCATACGAAAAGTACTTTTTCATACAAAAAGTACTTTTTCAGACAAAAAGTACTTTTTCATACAAAAAGTACTTTTTCATACAAAAAGTACTTTTTCATACAAAAAGTACTTTTTCATACAAAAAGCACTTTTTCATACAAAAAGTACTTTTTCATACAAAAAGTTAAATTTTTAAGTGCATCTACGAAAAGTACGTTAAAAAAAGTAATTTCTTCAAAAAGTAAGTTTATTTACGAAATGAGTTGCTACAAAAAGAATGATTTTAAAAATGCATACTTTTTACAAAACGTACTTGTTAAGTACCTCTTTTTAAGCAACTATAACTGTTATAAGTAAATTTTGTATAAAAAGTACTTGCAGTAAAAGCATATTTGTTTATAAATAGTAGTTTGTTTAAAAAAGTACATAATGTTAAAAATTAACTTTTTTGATTACAAATAGTTGTAACAAAAATAACTTTTTTACAAAACAAGAACTTCTTTTCACAAAGAGTTCTTGTCACAAGAATTACTTTTTTGCAAGAACGTACCAAATATTAAATAAAAAAAAGTACCTTTTCATAAAATTTTAGTTTTACTCTTTGTTCAAAGAGTACCTTTTTCATTGAAACTATTAGTACAAAAAGCACATTTTTACAAAAACCAATTCTTCTCATAAAGAGTTTTTGTTACAAGAATTACCTTTTTTGCAAGAACGTACCAAATATTAAATAAAAAAAGTACCTTTTCATAAAATGTATTACTTCAAAGTGTACCTTTTTCATTAAAACTATTAGTACAAAAAGCACATTTTTACAAAAATATAAAAAGAAATAAAAAAAAGTTTAAAATAACTTTAGAAAGAATTTCTAATTTGGGAAAAAAGCAAAGACTAACAGTGCATTCGATAAATAACGGAAAAGGAGGTTTTCTCTTATTTCAATATAACAGATCAGGTTTGACCCAAAGCAATTTAAAAGTGATATAAGAGTAGATTTTAAATACTGCAGACTTTAATAAATTTTTTCGCGTTTTGAGCTAGAAATCAGTGGAAATTTTCAAACGGCTGTCAAGGTCAAAGGTTTTACATTCAAACTGTAAATCTTCTGCTTAATCATACAACAAAACTTTGACTCAATAAATTATAATAGGGACAGACAATTTTAAATTTGACGCAACATTTTCGCTTGTAACAATTGTTGAGATACTTGCGTAAACTTAAGCAGAAATCCTTCGGAAACGTAAATAAACAAAATACAAACGTGTTTTTTCTCATTTTTCCCTTCAACTAGAGCAAAAGTAAGCACGACACACATTTGAACGTGTAACCAACCATATGACTACAGGCCATATTACAAATAATTTGGAAATGATAATGACGATAACAAAAGAATGAAGATTTGTGAAGAGATAACAATAAAAGTGATATAAATACAAAATTTTCTGCTAATTTTTTTCAAAAGCAGCCAACAAGGAAAAAAAAACAGAAATCAAAATCAAGCAGCCAAATTGGCAAGCTGAATGCAAACAAGTACCTTTCTCTGAAACAGCTTTCAGATACAAATGTATGTATCTGTGTATCTGCTTGTTGCAACAGGAACTCTGCTACAGCGCAGGGTAGTGAGGAGCAGAAGAGAAATAAAAACAACATTTTGCTGACATGAATGAGTTCATTCATGACGTCAGTAGAGAACTCAAAAACGCCAGGTCAGCGGCCTAGTTTTTTTTTGCGAGGCAATTCTTATAGAAATCTCATACACAAACGAATCTAGATACGAGTACATATTTACGTATGTATTCCTATATACAAATTGTATATTTTACTAAATAGTACATTTATATGTACATGCACACATACAAATGCAAGGAAAAGAGATTAAATATATAAATAAGAAAATTCAAATACATGAATAATTCTACTCCAATTTCTTCTTTTACCTTGTATACATGTATGTACATAATTACATATTTATAATTATATACCTATACATACACACATAGTCTTATGTATGTACATATATACGCCTGAATTTATTCGTTTAAAATAATAAATAGAATGTAATCACGTTCATTTATTAAAATAAAAATAAAAATAAATAAAAAATAATTTGCAGTTTCGCAGATTTGAACCTATAGCCTGTTGGGAAAATTAACATCCTGTAATACAATTTACATAAAGAAAGGTTCACTATTAAAATAGAAATTCATACATTAATTATTCTTTTACAATTTTTCGAAGTTGGCACTGGTATAAGCAATTTAAATCTTCGATACTGTAATAACTTAAAACAGCATTTGGCCACTTTTAACTTCCCGCTAAGAAAAATCATAATTTTAAAAAAGTCTTCAAGTTATTGGTTTTACTTCATTTTACAAAAATCGAGTTTTCACAAAATCTCAATATTCGGAGTTTCTAGAAACCTTCCCGAACTACTCCTGAGTAGGTGTCACTATGTCTGTATGTATGTGACTGTATGTGATCGGCTTATAACTTTTGAATAATTTGACTTAATCGAACCAACCGAGTGGCGTTTCCAAAATTCTATCAAGCATTGATTTCTTGTGAGTTATAACCGATTTGGATCGATAGATTTCGAAAAATCTCAAAAAAATTTTTTTTCCTTTTTTTTATTTGAACGCTTTTTCCGATCGATTCCCCGAACTACTCAATGCTCTTGACATAGAAAAATCACCTCAATCGCCTCTACGCGGGTGAACAATCGGTTGAGGGTGCCCCATGTCATAATCATGGTGTCGAGTTCTTCTGATCAGTATTAACGCCATTGTAGTGTTAAGACCGAGAGACATAGAATCTAGACTTGTGTCCAACTAGCTCATTTGCTCACTTTTGACAAGAACCTTTAATCAAACCTATGAAATTTAAATGGGTTTGATCAGAGGTTCTTGTCAAAACTGAGCGAATGAGCTAGTTGGACACAAGTCTAATAGAATCCGTCGTACGTTATACGTCGCCTTTTGCAACTGACAAGTGAAATGAAATACATGCTTTCTTATGTGAGTTGTCACGTTCAGTACTCCCGCGTCAACGCAAAGTACGAAAGTTGGCTTACTTTGAACTTTTGACGTACGTTGAATACTTTGACGGACATCAAGAAGTTTTTCAAATTGTTTTGATTAATTTTTTTGTGTTGTGTGTTCAGGAAAAATTAAATAATATATAAAAAATTGTATAAAATAAATAAACTTAAGTTAAATTAATAAAATGGATAACAAACAACTAATTTAATATCCGTCAACAAAGTACTTAGTGTGGCAACCTTCTCCGTCGGTGCGCCCATGTTAGTTAAAAAAGGCGATGTATAACGTATGACGGCCTTAAAGGCCGTGTCACAATGAATACGTTGCGTACGTTGCGGCAACGTGTTTGACTGGCAGCTGAGTTGATTTCTTATATTTTAATGAAGAGCGTCACAATCACGACGTATACGACGCCGTAACGGGTTAAAGTTGGTCAACTCTCAACTTTTGCCGTACGGCAAGTCCGCCACAGACATCAACTGATTTTTATTTACATTCTTTTTTTTCTTGTGTGCTTCGCATTGGGCTTTTTATTTGAGGTTGTTTTTTCTTTTCTTTTTATTTGGTTTTAAGAAAATAAATAAAATGGAGTTTTTGTTGATAGAAGCTGCTTTGTCATATACGGCGACGGATTTGTTGTGACGACTCTATACTCTTTATACGTCATGTCAGTCAAACACATTGCCGCAACGGACGCAACGTATTCATTGTGACACGGCCTTAAGACCGAGGCACATAGAATAATACGTTATACGTCGCGTTGTTCAAGTGACAAGTGAAATGAAACACGTGCTTTCTAATGTGAGTTGTTCCATTCAGTACTTCTGCGTCAACGCAAAGTAAGAAAGTTGGCTAACCGTGAACTTTCGACGTACGTTGAGCACCTTGACGGACATCTGTGAGTTTTTCCAATTATTTTGATTGATTTTATTGTGTTTTGTGTTGAGGAAAAATTAAATATTATATGCAAAACAGTTTAAAATAAATAAATTTAAGTTAAATTAATAAATAGCCGCTGTACAGGAAAGCATTGAAGATGATCCTAATCAATCAATTCCACGCCGTTCTCAGCAACTGGTACTGTGTCCTTTTAATTTATGGAAGATTTTTTAAGTTGTTGAAAATTGGTGTTCCAGAATGCGCCTTCTACGCGCCACATGGCAGAAATCATATTTAAATATCAATTTCATAAAATTTTCTTTCCAATACAACCCGTTTCATCGATATTAAAAATATATTTCCCTGTTTTATTTTGGTTTAAACTTCTTGTGACACTCCATAAAAAACACCCTACATTTGATCATGCCTGACTTTTATTTTCATCAATTAAAAAAATGTTTCAAGACAAAATTTCTTTGCATACGAACAGCAAACAAGTACGCTTGGATGTATGTATGTATGTATGTGCATAATGACTATTGCCATGACTGTAATCGTCATTGAAGGCACATCAAGAACAAAAAGTAACGACGTCATCATCACATTTATCACCAACAATAACACCAGCGACAGTTGATGTTGTTGCAACATTTTCTAACTTAATTTTGTCTGCCATTTAATTTGAGTGTACGTACTTCATAACAATTTAATACAACTCATTTGGAAATGGGTTAAGAACGGCACTATAAAATACTCGTACAAGATCATGTACATGTGACACAAAACTATACACATAAATGCATGTAACATTTGTATTTATTGTTGTTTTAAATGTCATCGTTCTCGTTTTTGAAATGTTGAATACATATTTTTAGCTTTATTTTTATTTGTTTTATTAAAGTAACACAAAAAGTTTAGTTACGCAAACAGACGTCATTAGGGATTCCGCAAAATAAAAATAAATTTTAAACTCCAACTGAAATATTATTTTAACACGTTTTCAGGACTGTTGGGGGATTTTTTGTATTATTTTATTACTATTACGAGTATATATTTTTGTTCTTTTTTTTATTGAGGCCTTGAGTTACAGATTGGTAATACCTTTTCTTGGTGATATTCTATTTAATGCATAGCATTCCGTATTGAGTGCCACGGGCAACAATAACATCATCTTTGGCTAATCTTACCACATACTGCACACTCATACATACATGTTGTGTGCCTAAAATTGTGTAGCACAACATCAATTGCTAGCAGCTAATGAATTAACACATTGAGTGCCAAGTCGTACTTTTCCGTGCGCCACCTATCCCGTCTGGGGTGCCATGTCGTACATTTCCGTACGACAGTGATTGTTTTTACTTAGAGCCGTAGTTCTTTTATATACGACCCCGAGTGGAATTTGTTGTGATTTTTAAATAAAGAATCTTTCACTGAACATTTTTGCAAAAGGGTCCAGGATGATATTTTGAGGTTTTATAAAGTGAAAATGTACGGAAATGTACGACACAAAAAATACTAAAAAAATAAAAAGTAAGGAGTAGATTGGCCTGGGGATATCTCAGAAATCGTTTTTTTATCACTAATACACTCATGTAACAAAAAAAAAAACAACAAAAAAAAAATGTGTCGGCCATCTTGGAAGTTTTTAGTCAAAACTGTTTGGCACTCAATGTGTTAATATATCCGCCAAGTTCAATGATTTTTTACAATCCGGTCAGCAAAATTTGTAATAAAATTTTCAAAAATACAAAAAAAAAAAAAAAATACATAAAAATTTTTCTAGGTCACAAGTTTTTTGAGGTAGAAAACACGACATTAAAAACCATCAAGAAAAACATAAAAATAACAAAAGCCGCGGTAAAACAAGAAACAAATGTTCTGCTAACAGCTTCTTTTCATGTTGGCCTGTTGTATGTAAAGGGTGTTTTTTTTTTTTGGAGTGACACAAATTTAGACCATAATAAAACAAGGAAATATATTTTTAATATCAATGAAACGGGTTTGATTGGAAAGAAAATTTTATGAAATTAATGTTTAACCCGGCGCCGGGGAGGGATGGGTCATAATTACCCGTCACGTTTCAAATTGATTGTGGTTTTAAAAATGTACTTCTCTTCGCTACGCTTTTCTCAGTAGCTGGAGATATTGAATCTCTGTGAATGTTATAAATTTTAAATCAGTCGCGTGGCGATTGTACTTCGAGTGACACGTGCTCAAAGTTAAAAAAGGTAAATATGACCCATAATAATACGACAAATAAGTGTTTATTATATTTAAGCTAGAAGAAGCCTCCTTTGTTAACTTGTTTAATATGAATTGTTTTTTTGTTTAAAAATAAATACGTTATTTTTTTAACACAGTCATGTTTTATTTCCTTAATAAGGTTAGATTCAATCTAAATTTTATATATTTTTTCATAAATACAGCCAAAAACCCGAGTTTAATAAGTGGGTCATTATGACCCAACCCCCATGTACGTGTAGCTAAAACTTTGTCTGCTTTATAAAGGGTTTATTAAACAAATTTTGTATGGTAAACTGTTTTGTAAACCTTTTATAAACCAAATATATTTTTTATTCATTCATAAAAATTATGAGAGGCTTATGAGAGTGTAATAGAGCAAATTTCATATGAAATTTTGTTTCATTACGCTGTTATTAGACTCTCATAATTTTTATGAATAAGGCAGTAAGCCTTTTAAAGTATATTTTGTTTAAGACTATGAACATTACGAGCAGGGCGTACTAAACCAGGTGCCATCGTTAGGAATGTAAACAATTTTTTGCTCCTATTGAATTGTTGTTTGTTGTGAGTTTGAACTGTCAAAGTACGGCGTAATTATACATATATATGTTCAGAGCTGATATATGAATAAAAACTGTTTATTGAAAAAAGAATATTTTAAATTATTGTTGTGAAAAAAGTGAACTAAAAGAAAATACTAATAATAATAATAATAATAACAATCTAGATAAAAAACTAGTTAAACACGATAAAAGGTGTTTTATGTTTGCTACAGTCGTTTTTTCTGTTATTTTCAAATTTATTTTTAAAAGTGTTTTCAATATATTTGGAACAAATTCGTTTAATATTGCAATTATATTGCATTTCATAGTGGAATTATATAGTTTTTCTTTTATCAAATTTTATAAAAATATGCCTTTTTGTGAGCTGTGCAAAAAAAATATGTTCCTGTTCATTTTTTCGTGTGCCTAAGTGCTCCATAACAATGGAAAAGTGGAGTAGCTTGTGCCAAAAGCAATTCACAAAGCGTTCGCTTATATGCAGTGATCACTTTTTGAAGAATTAGATCATATCATATACATATAGACCCATTTCCGATTTCAGGTCACAAGAAAATATAGTGTGTTGATTAAATTTTTTTTTTTTTTTACTTTTTCTTCACTTTTGTATGTTGGCATGATGCAAGATATTTTATTTCTTAAATTTTAAATGCTTCTTTTTCTTACGCTTTTGACATTTATATCTTAACTCATTGTTTTGACAATCTCAACTTTATTACACAAACAAAAACACCTATGTTGTTGTATTGTTGTACTTGTAGCCCTTACGCTGCCACCTGGTTTTATTACGCCATGATTACGAGTATGTGAGTGAGATACGTGCTGGTTTTACTTATTAAAAATATTTCACAGTTTTTTAAAAACTCTAGATGTGAAGAGAGAGAGAGAGGGAAAGATCTTCTCAAAATCTTTTTTCAAATTTGTTAAAACTGTCAGAAGAAATGGCCTAAAGTATCGTGCAGGCCAAAAGAGCTACTGATGTATGCATAAAAATAAGAAATTAATTTCGATTAATTCAGCAACGATTAACCGATGGCACACTCTAATATTCGCATATAATGCTCTTTGCTAATGTATAATCGTATGTCTGTATGATTGTGTTTACATATACTCTCATGTATGTACAAATATTCCACAATCTATTTTTAGTCAAGTTGACATTTTGTTATACCCAGTAACACCTATTGTAATACAAGACAAACAGGTATAAAACACACACACACACACCAACACAATACTAGTGTATAACAAACAACTTTTATAATCTCTTTATAATGCACAAGTATGTAAATAAAATATAAAAGAAATTTAAATTCACTTTGGCTTTATTTCATTGTTACGAACTAATAACTAAGAATAGAAAAGAAGTAAATGTTTGTGCTCATCGTAAGCCACTACTTTATATATATTTTGGCTATGAAATAAAAAACTTGTAAACGGGCCGCCAGCTTTAAGTTGATTTAGCTGAGTGTACAGGTTGTTAGAATATTTGTGAGCTACAGGGCGTATGAGGTATATTCAACGTATTAAAATTAAATATTCGTCATACAACCCGTAGGTGTTGCAATTGTTGCAGTTCTATATACTCGTACTCGTACATATTTTGTACATAAAAGCATTATGAACTATTTTCGAACAAGGTTGTCAAATTAAAATGCACTCCGCACAATGTGCAAAAAGAAGAAGAAGGAGAAGGAGAAGAGGAAACAAATAGCCATCAATGCTATGACACAAAAGTAGAAGCTAGTTTTATTCTGCACTTGGTTTTTGACATTGACAAAACACACAAACTACAGCAATTTCCAACATCATTCTCTTTTTAATTTTTTACAATGATTTCTTGCGAACATGATTTTGAAATTGCAGCTTTTGTTGCTTAACAAGTTGACAAAATATTAATGCATTTATGTATGTGGAACCTGGAGCTGCAAGAAACTCTTAGCTTATGAAAAGTAACAAAGCAGAACAGCTCAAATCTTTACATAGCAAAGAGCAGAAATATGTCAATATATAATAAATATTTATAAGAAATATATTTACCACATGCATGTAATACTGATCAAGAAATATGAAATTATAATGCTAAATGAAATGGGTACACGATATGACCGATATGGTTTTATATGACAAAACACAACATGGGATAACATGAAAACATTAGCCCTATTCACAATCCTGTGCAAATGGTCTTGCATTATAGCATTTGCAAATTGAGCGAGTATTTGAGAGCATTTTCAATCTATTTTGTGGGTGTAGAGTACAATTATTTTGCAATTGCAATGATGCACGACCATTTGCACAAGATTGTGAATAGGGCTTATATAACATAAAATTGAATTACATGCAAGTAAAATTAACATAGGAAGATCAGAGAACATCTTGTCTTCGTCATAAAAGCTCCCAAATTTAATGTTTAAGGAATGTAGGCTTAAGTAATACAATTTGTTAAATATTTACCCTATTTTAGCATATAATATCTTACATGACCGCCCACTAAAGGGGGCTGAGTTGCTTTGCATCTACTTTGCCATAATAATAAATCATTTGATTAATAAAATTACAAAAAAAAATTTTTTAAATTATGTTGTTTTTTGGAGGTTGGTTTAGTTCTTCTTAGGGAAACTTTCTTAGTCTGGCCCGATTCAGCCTATTTACGAACTTGGCCTGTGCTATCCTTCAAAATTTATCTATAACAAATTTCAAGAGTGTGTGGGTCTTTGCATTTGGGCTGTATCTAAATTTCCACAGACGTACGGATGGACGGGCGGACATGGTTCTAGATCGTCTTAAATTTTATAACTGATCAAGAATATATATATATATATATATATATATATATATATATATATGTATATATATATATATATATATATATATATATACATATATATATATATATATATATATATATATATATATATAAATATATATATATATATATATATATATATATATATATCTATATATATATATATATTTTTATGGACGTAATGATAGCAACTATCAATAGTGGCCCCACGACAACTTCACTAGCACCACCCTGGGACAGCTTTGGCATTTCATCAGGGTGGGTAGTATTATCAGTATTATTCCTATATATATATATATATATATATATATATATATATATATATATATATATATATATGTATATATATATATATATATATATATATATGTATATATATATACATACATATATATATATATATATATATATATATATATACACTTTATGAGGTCTTAGAGCAATGTTTCGTTGTGTTACACACGGAATGAAAATGTGAATGTACATTCCAATTCTTTTTTGGAGGGTATAAAAAATCCTCAGCAAAGTGAAATGATCATCAAACGAAGCACTCAATCGTAAAGTCTAAAAAAAATTAAATAAAGAAGGGACAAATAAGACAGCAAATGTAATACCATTCGCCTAAATAAGTGCAAGGGGATTACTCTGTAATGCGATGCGAAAGGAGTTGCTTTCGCATTTCAAGGTAAATCAATTTTTCATTCACATCACATTACAGAGTAACCTCCCAGGTATTTAAACAAAAAAAGAATTATAATAAAATTGGCAGACGAAATTTGGCAGCCATTGGAAAGGACTCTTTTTATTAGTTGATGACAAACCCCCATATTTATAAAAAAAATAAAACGTATTTGAAATCTGTTTTAAGAAAATTTTGTATGAAAAAATTTTATTAAAATACATTTCAAACTCATTTTAAATTTTATGAATACCGGAGAAAATAAGTGGACAAAAATTATTGAAGACTCTTTTTTGATCTTTGTAACCTCAGAAAGATTTTAAAGAGTAAAACTCTGTAAAATTTAAGCAATTTAATCTAAACAACACGTTTTCAAGAACTTTTAACATTTCGCTGTAGTTAGACAAATATTTTTAACTCATACACACTTTGCATTTAGTTTTTTATTGAACAAACGAAAAACAAATTACTTCCCCATAATGTCACCACTGATCAGCACTAGTCATGTCGACATTAAGACAAATTTTTTTCTCACAATTTTTAAAATAATGATCTACAAAAGTTGAGATCGCACATGTGCAACAAGTTGTGTAAAAAAGCAGGTTATCAGGTCGTCTGATAAACATCAATTTAAATTAATTTTAAATTTGTGTCTTCTGGTAAATTTTTTAATTATTTATTTATTCAATATAAATATTCAATGATATTTTATATTTCGCGTCCTGTTAATTCTGCAATTTTCTTATTCATTTGTTTGTTTCTTTTTTTAAGCACTTCTACGCATATCATTTTTTTAATGATTTACTTAATTTTATTTTCTTGCTTTTATTCAACTGTGGCAGATGAATTTACAAAAATAACTCTCATTTGTTTTTTTTTTTCAAAATTAGTTCGAGAACTCAAAACAAAGAAATAGTCTTAAAATCGAATAAATTTTATAGACCTATCACTTTGTCATAATATTAATCAAGTTTAATATTTAAATCTAATAGCCCATAATCATAGTCAGGAAGAAAGTATACTTTAGAAGCTTGAAAATAATATTTGCAAAATTAATGCAAAATACGGTCTTTGGCTATGAATATGATGAACCAGATAGTTTCAAATTATTAATTTATGTAAGGACTGCTGTGTCTGCATGTATGTGTGTATATTGTATCGAATAAAAACCCCTGCAGGAGGATAAGCGTTAATTGTCTTTAAGCTACTGGTAAGATTACTAGTATAGCAAGCACTAGTTCAAAAGGTGATTGAACATATACAGAAAAGTACTAGTACTTCAAGTAGTTCATTTGTAGATTGATTTTTGATCATGTTTTAAAGCAAATTGCTAATTCGCATTTTCATTTATTTTATTTTTAATTTTTACAATTTTTAAACAAATTCAAATTTGAAACAAAGAATAGTATTAGAAGACTTTGCCATCTGCATATCAGTTTATTTATTCGATAATTTATGTAAGTAAGCCGCAGTTTTCTTGTGTGTTAAAAAAGTGACATATTAAAAAATAAATAAAATTAAAAGCTAATTTTAAAATATTTTAAACCTTTTTTTTAATATTTATGTTCATATGTAAAATCAGCGATCTTTTTTAAAATAATAAAAAGTGATACATCAATTGTATGCTCATTAGTGTTTGGCATATGGTGGAGTACCAAACGTAACTCAAGTTGTACAAGGTGCTAGTGGATTGAGTGTGTCCTGAAGGAACTTTCTATTTCCTCTTATAAACTAAGAATTGATGAGCCAGAAATTGCTTGTGAAGACGAAGACTTAACAAATTTCATTTGGTTAAAAAACCAATAAATTTAGGGATTTTTTAATATATAAACCAGTTCTTACTGCAGAGCTGATTGTACTAGTATCCGACTAGAAGAAATTATACTAGTAACTAGTACTAATAGTACTAGTATCCCCCTAGTTTCCATCTAGTAGCAATGGTACTAGTAATTTTCCAAACACACTCAATGTTAATTTGAGCATTAACATGGTATAGGAAAGTTCACAGTTGGGAACTAGTACTGGTGATTTTTGTACTAGTGCAATACTAATTTGATACTAGTTCGATCTCCTGCAGGGACATTTTGATTTATTTTTATTAACCTTATCAGTTTATTGTAATATTAATCAAGCTTGTGATCGTTTTTTTATTAAATTATATTTTGTCTAATTTTTATTCGATATTTCGTTAACAGCTTGTTAACATCTTCAGGAAAAAAAAAATTTGTATGGGGTATTTTTAGTTGACAAGTTTTGCTATTTATCCAAAATATCAGCTTTTTTCCTATACAAATAAAGTTGTATTCTTCTATAGATGCAAGTTAAACGACTTTTGTAAAACACAAATTATGCACGAATATATGCAATTTATGTTTTCCTTCTACGTTCTTTTTGTATAAAATTTTTAACAATTATTTTCATTTTGTGAGCTTTAATTGCCACTCATATAAACATTATAAATACGAAACAATAAACACGAAAGAAACTACTGCAAAAACAAAAAATTTAATTTTAATGATGAAAATGTTTCATGTTGATGATTAAAAAAATTAAGTTTTTTTAAATAATGAAAATATAAGTAATGTAAAATACTGCTGGTGTGAAAATCGTTTCTTATTTTTTATTTCAGTGTGTTTAAGTGATTAAAAAAACATTTATGGCTGCTTAATAAAAAATATATTGTATATAAAAACAAAAACAAATTAAAGCATTTCAAAAACGAAAACAAAAGTGCAAATAAAATAATTGGCTTATTTGAAAATCTGTGAAAGAAAAGTATTTTCTCTTGCACACAATAATATCTTATGTACTCGCACATATCTACATGCACATGTACTATATCTATAATTGCGAATAAGTAATAATTTATTTTTGTCTGTGTTGATGCCACACTGCCATAGTCCGCTACAACATCATCATCATCATCATCATCATCAGTGTCACCATCAATATCATCAGCAGCGTGCGCATAGTCAAGGATATAAAATGCGTAAATTGAATACGAGTGGATATGTGTGTACTGACAAAACGCAGTCTACACAGCACACAGCCAACTCGCCATCAACACCAGCCATCGTCGTCATCATTTCTACATGTGTGTTTTGTCATTAAAAACAAAAACAATAAAAACAAAAAAAAAAGCAGCAGCAGCAGCAACACTTTGCCAACAATAACAAAACAGCACAACTTTAAACAAATTTTATTATATTTTTAAAACACTATTTATTGGTTGCTATTTATAAGAAAATGAAATTGTTTTAAAAATTTCTAAAATGCTTTTGTTCACTAAAAAGTTCATTGATTTGAATTTTGAAATAAAAAATCGTTTATTTATTTCAGAGATTCTAAACAAATTGTTTGTAGTTTCTGCATATGAGTGTGTATGTGTGTCTATGAATAATGTGCTTATTTTTTAAATTATTGGTTTAAAATTATAAACACACACACACACGCACACATAGAAATGAATTATTATTATTATTTTTTTTTTTGTATAATTTATTTATGATTTAAATAAGATGTTGGAAATTTCTGTACGACAGGAAGGAAATTATTTTAAAAAATCATATAAGAGGAAAATATCTACATACACATAATTTTAATATTAAAAATGCCGTACCAGTTTAAAATAATTTATAAAACTTTTATAGAAGCGGAACAATGACAAAAGTTTTATTGAAACTATAAAGAAAAATAATAATTATTATTAAAACAAGTTTAGAACGCAGCTAATTCAGAAATCAGGCTACTGAAATTGTTTTCTAACTGCAGTTGCTTTGAGGGAATTAAAATTAAAAAAAAGAGTTTATATGAAATCATCTCTTGCATTGAAATATATTAAAAAAAGTATAATTATAAATATGGTTTGCAGTCTTGCAGATTCGTTGATAAAATTAACAATAATTATAAATCTTAAATTCTGCATTATGATTCTTACTTATGCGCACAAATTTACTCTGTGCTACAAATACTAAAACTTGTTTCGTCCTGCACAATCAAGTCATTGCAAAAATGTATGTGTTCCAAAGCCGCACTGTAAAGTAAATCATACATGCAAACATCTGCCTGCGTTTTAATAGTCAAAAGAAAATGTATTTACAAATTCACGAAAATCAGGCAATACTACAGAGTTTCTTCTAGGGATTCGATTAAATTTATAGAAAAAAAATCATGTAAAAGGTCAACATTTAACGTGCGATCACACAAGCGATCAGGGTTCGTCAAACCGCTGCTGTAGTTTATTCAGCTCTTAAAGGAAAAAGAAAATTGTTATTATTATCTGAAAATGTGATATAGCCTTGGACCTGCCTAACATGGAGGGCATCTATCAACAAATCGAAACCAAAGGCTTACAAAATATATTTACTGCGTGTGTCTGTGTGTATATGTGTGTGTGTATAGCGAACCTCATTGCGATTTGCAAACAAGAATTATTTGTACACAAAAGTTTTAGAAAGACAAAAATAGTAGAGAAAATAAATCTATAAATTCAATTAGTTTCATAATTTCATTGCAGTCATAAATTGCAAATTGTATAATAAATTAATAACACTCATACGCTACGCTGCACAATTTTTTATTTAATTTTATTGTTATTTCTCATTTTCATATTCTTATGCTGCAGACAGCATTTATTTCCATTCTCTTTTTTTTTCTCGCATATTTAATACACATTTAACTACTTTACGCTGGATACGAGGCAGTCCTCTAAAATAGTGTATTGCTTAAAAGCCAAAGAAAAAATTTTTCTAGGTTACGTGAAAACTATGAAAATTGACTTGGAATATTAAAACTGCAACGATTCTATTGATCGTATGAAAATACGTTGAGTTTATTTTTATCTTTAATTGGATCGTATATTCACTTTATCTTTCCGTGTTTAATGCAGCGAAATATCGCTCTGAGACACCATAAAGTACAAATATTCTTGACCAGTGATGAAATCTAAGACGATCTGGTCATGTCCGTCCGTCAGTCTGTGGAAATCACGATTCAGTTCAAACGAAAAGAGCCAGGCACTTGAAACTTGCTACAAATATGTATATCTTGAAAGATATCACAGGTAAATTTCGTAAATGGGCTGAATCGGCCTAGAGGGAAGAAAGTGCCCCTAAGAAGAACTAAGCCAACCTCTAAAAAAACAACATAATTTTTAAAGTATACTAGAGTAACCCTGCCAGCGATCCTGGATAATACAGTAACATACGTTTACGTCTTTGTATTAAAAATTAAATTTTCTAGAAAGAATAGACATTTTCCTGAAAAAAAAATTAAAACCTGCACGATCCAAATTTCCCATTGAATGGCTACGTCTCCGATCTCTTCTGTTTCTAACTCTCATACTTTCAATACGTTCTTCTCTTTGTTCTTGATTTTGATTTGATCTTGATCGTGCCATTCGTTGCCTTGCAAATTCATTACTTTCTAATCGCTCTTCTTCATTCTGATTAGATCTATTTAAACGTATTTAACTGCTGTGGCGTGTTCTTCGGCGAATTTGTGAACGTCTTCGTCGCGTTGTTGAATAATAATTTTTTTAATTTTTTTTTTTTATGCAAAAGTTCTTAATTTTAACTAAAAGATTACAAATCAATAATTAAAAAATGTCAATGCACGCACTGTAAACTTATGGTGATTTCTTTTCTGAAAAAAATGTAACATTTTATCATTATTTTCCTAAAAAACTACAATTGGGCGCATTTTTTAAATAAAAATAATTTTTCGCAAGAGATGGTACATTCATTTGTAATAAATTCACAATTTCCAAATGCCATAATATTGCCATTTTTTATTAAAAAGTGCAAAATATGTAGCATTCTTTTTTAGAAAAGAAATCAACATTAAATGACAATCAATAAACACAGAGAAATTAAATAAGTCAAATGACGCGAGCAAGCAGAGCCTTATACCGAACAAAATGTAATTCTCATAAGAAAAAATATAAATTTTTTATAGGGAAAACACCACCATCATAAAAGTGCGCGTATAACACATATTCGTAGAAATTTTTCGATGTTTTTTTTTATAAACCATCAGTGAAAGTAGAACTTTCCAAAATCGGTTGAGTGGTGCTCGAGTTGTAAAATCACGAACATAGGACAACTTATTTTTATATATGTAAATATAGAAGAATTGTAATATTAATCAAGCTTGTGGTCGTTTTTTATAAAATTTTATTTCGTCTAATTTTTATTCAATATTTCGTTAACAGCTTGTTAACATCTTCAGGAAATAAAAATGATTAA
Source organism: Linnaemya tessellans (assembly GCA_951800035.1). Lineage (NCBI taxonomy): Eukaryota > Metazoa > Arthropoda > Insecta > Diptera > Tachinidae > Linnaemya > Linnaemya tessellans. The sequence continues at coordinate 149,963,192 of OX637532.1, forward strand.
ACATTTTTTTTTTCAAATTTTAATAATTTTTACGTTAACAAGCTGTTAACGAAATATTGAATAAAAATTAGACGAAATAAAATTTTATAAAAAAACAACCACAAGCTTGATTAATATTACAATAAACTGATAAGGTCAAAAAAATTAATCAATAATTTTTAAAGTTTTTTTTTGTAGTTTTCTCAAGCAAATGATATATTTTTATGTCAAAGAAGGTCCAAAGTGCTAGAGGAAAAAAGGTTCCCCTAAGAAGAACCTCTAAAAAAACAAAATAATTTTTAGAGTTTTTTTTAAAATTATGTATGAATTTTTATTAGTCGAACTTTCTTATGTAAATTGTTAATTTTTTCAACGGGCTTAAGTTCGAGTCTGCGTGACTGCAAATAATTTTTTTATTATTTTATTAATAAATGAATTGTTCAAATTCTATTTATTATTTAATTTAATAATATATTTAATATTAATCGTCAGGGTTGGGGAATTTCATACTAACCAAAATAGGTAATAACTTAAAAATATGAATGTGGGAACTTCTCATATTCAATTTGCGTTAAAAACATTGGTTGATATTCCTACGAACTAGCACCACTTGCAAAAGTGGAAAAATTGAACAAAGAACGGTGATGAGATGGCGTAGCGGCCTCGAAATCAGTACTGATCCGTTCTGCTGGTTTGATGATTATTGAAAATATTCTTAATATTCCAATCTTAATATAAAAAATAATAAATAGAATTTGAACAAATTCATTTATTAATAAAATAATAAAAAAATTATTTGCAGTTTTTTTTGTAATTTTGTTAAGCAAATGATATATTTTTATGTCAAAAAAGGTCGAAAATGTTGAGCTTGCAGCCAGAAAAATAAATTTTTGGACCCCGCCCTCTTTAGTGGGCGTTGAAGTAACATATCACATGGAAAAATAGTGTAAATATTTAACAAATTGTATAATTTAAGCGTACATTCCTTAAAAATTAAATTTTAAATACTTTATGACCAAGCTGAAATGTGATTAGATCTACCTCTGCCCTGTCGTCAAACCCCCCCCCCCTCCAAATTGCCCACTAAATGACCTTATCAAAAAACAATTTTTTTTCACTTAATAACCCCAAAAATTGACTTTTTAGTGTTTTATGGCAAATGTCTCCACCACGGCCCCTCCCGGTGTGATCCCTATATGGAGATGTCTCCACCACGGCCCCTCCAGGTGTGATCCCTATAAAATAGAGTTTTTATTTACTAAATATTGGGAGGGTATATAAGTTTCGACCCGGTCGAATATAACGTTCTTACTTGTTTTAAATCAATTGTAAGTAATTGAAAGAAAAAAAATATATACATTTTGTTTAATACTTCTTTCTTCATTTACTTTTTCACTTGGTATTGAAGGGTCGTATGTGCGTCATTGTTGGCCGCCAAATATCGCTAATATAAAAAGAAACTCATAAAAATTTCTGTAAAATTGCTAAATGGCCATAAAGAAGCACAAACGGTCTCACCAATAATTTACTACACAGCAGGAAAGCATGAACAATTCACAACTGCTTGTAGGTATTTTGTTTCTGTACTTTTTGATTTATACTAAAAAACAATCTCATGGATGTATTGCCACAAGCGTAACTATATATACATTTGAGTATGTGCATACATACATATACATATGTATATTAAATCAAAAAATTTACATTATATGTACATACAGACCAGTACATGCATAAATATAAGCGAGATAGGATCGAAGGCAATGGAAAATAGGATATTCACCATTCCAGTCAGCAAAAGAATAGCAATTGCTAAATTCTATTTTGTTGCTAGAAAATAAATTAAAATATTAAATGATCCATGGAAAAAATACCAAATATCAAAATATATAAATGGGAACCAATTTGACTGCATGCCAATCTGGGATTCTCTCGGGTTTTTGGTGCGTGTGTCCTTTTATAAATCTTTCTGTATGATTTAATTTAATACAAATAGTATAATTAAAACTATAGTAGAAAACAAACAATTAGTTACTAACTTTTCAAATGTATTTTTGAAAAACATGTTTTATTCTCAAAACCAACTTTAAACCATGAAAATCACCAAAGAATTTTAGAACTCAATCATAGATTCCATTATTCGAAATTAAGAAAAATTAAATTATTTCTAAGCATTCAACAATTTAATGCATAAAAATTATATCAGATGAATTTATTTGAAATGTTTTCAGAAATTGATTGATTTATTAAATATGTAGGCTTGCATTTTTCTGGGTGCTACTCCACCCTGTAACCAGTGGGATCCTTAACCATCAAGTTTAAAAAGCTTACGAACTCGCATGCTTATATAAAAACTCAAATAAATAATTTATTTTAAAAATATTATAGTAGTTTAATTTCCTTATTTTTGCACGTCATAAATTTGTGAACCGTCTTCTTCTTTCATGTGCACCTCGAATAGAAAATGCCATTTTTAAGTTTCAGCACAATGTCTGCTTAAATATTCAAATGTTTTATTTATAAGCGTTCTCATTTTTGTTTCTACTTTATATTTTATTCATCACTTGTATAAGTATTATTTTAGTTTTGCTTTCTTTGACATTTGACATTTTCAAAAGTACCAAAAATACAAACAAAAAAAAACAATAAAAAAATATACAGCAATTTTAAAATTCATCTTACAATGTGTGCAATTTTATCGTACAAATAGAAAAGTGTAATATGGAAAAATAATATTTATTAACAAAACACAAGCAATAAAAATGTGTAAAAATTCTAATAAATGAATGAAGAATATTTTTAGAAAACAGCGTTGCCGCATGTGGAGGTTTTGAACGTTTTTGAGAGTATGAAAAGTTTAAAAAAATTTTGTGTTGTAGCAACACATTTATTCCTTGATTTTTAAGACATGATTTCTTTGTTTGATTTTAATTTCTGATTACTTTTTCTTTAACGTTTTTGTAAATTTTTTGCTTTAGCCTGAAGGGTATTCTACATTTAATAATTAAGGTTGCCAGATGAGCGAATTTGTATATCTTATTACAATCACTAGTTCGAGGCGAATTCACGCATCGATTTCAAGCGACAAAATCAAACCTGAATCTATAGGTGGATAACTCCTATATATTTCAGAATACAAAATTTAACATTTTGCTAAACAAGTTTGGCCCGTTATATTCACTGTCAGAAAAAATTAGTAATAAAAATGTTAAATTAAACTATTACGCAAATATTTATTATTCTGGCTCAAGTTCAAATCCCCGAATTCTAAAATTACTTTTAAGAATTTCTTTTCAATTCGAAGTTTTAATTAAGAGTAGAATATTTAGAATATTTTTTATAATAATTTGACAATTGTCACGTCAAATTGTTATCAAACGTTCTTCAAGTGTTGTCTGCAGGTTAAGACCGTGACTGACTATTCAACACAATCGCGTGATCTGCCAAATATAAATTGTGTGCTAAAAAAGTATGGTAGTGTGGAACTGTGTTACAGATTTTTTGACAAGTCTGTCGGACTTGGAAATGTCTATGAAAATTTTCATAAAATAATAGTTTTCATGCTATCAAAATAGTATTTATTGTCAGCCAGATGTTTTTGCATCATTCTTGAATAATAGTATGGCATCTATGATGCCATTTTGAAGCGACTTTTTAATGTCGGTCATACTTTAGGAATATTTTCCTGTGAATGAATCGTGCGATTATGTAGGATAGTCCGTTACGGTCTTTAGCCAACATGAGTTGTTTTCTATACAAAAATTTTTATGTGATTTAAAGTGATATTTCCACTTAAGCACGCTTCATGGCATCAGAACTATTACAGTATCAAAGAAATATATATAAAACTTTATTTGACCAAGTTTTTGTGTTATTCATAATCACAATTTTGACGATTTAAAATCAATCACAATGATTTTTATAGGCCATATATTCGTGCTACCAATACGCAGTGAATGTGAAATACCGAAAAATAATATGTGTGTGAAGATAAATATGCCGATTTAAATATGTTTGACGTAAGAGCTTACGTCATGACATATTTAACTCAAAGTTAAATATGTTTTTAAGTGCCATCACTGACATATTTAACTATACGTCATATATTTTTTGCAACGTATTAGATTTTCGAACCTACGCTACCTGAAAAACCATCCCCTATTTCTCAATTGTATTTGTGAAATTTTTTATTAAAATATCAAAATCGACTTAGTGATTTTTTCACTCATCTTGTACAGATTTTGGCCATTTCTGGCCAAATCCTTATTTGTCACTCATATTCATCTTATTTCGTTTTTAGCTATGGACCTACGCTACCCGAAAAACCATACCCTACTTCTCAATTGTATTTGTGAAAATTTTTATTAAAATATCAAAATCGACTTAGTGATTTTTTCAGCGATATTTGTCACTCATATTCAACATATTTCGTTTTTAGCTATGGACCTACGCTACCGGAAAAACCAACCCCTATTTCTCAATTGTATTTGTGAAATTTTTTATAAGAATATCAAAATCGACTTAGTGATTTTTTCACTCATCTTGGACAGATTTTGGCCATTTCTGACCAAATCCTTATTTGTCACTCATATTCATCGTATTTCGTTTTTAGCTATGGACTTACGCTACCCGAAAAACCAACCCCTATTTCTCAATTGTATTTGTGAAATTTTTTATAAGAATATCAAAATCGACTTAGTGATTTTTTCACTCATCTTGGAAAAAATCACTAAGTCGATTTTGATATTCTTATAAAAAATTTCACAAATACAATTAAGAAATAGGGGTTGGTTTTTCGGGTAGCGTAGGTTCATAACTAAAAACGAAATACTATGAATATGAGTGACAAATAAGGATTTGGCCAGAAATGGCCAAAATCTGTCCAAGATCGCTGAAAAAATCACTAAGTCGATTTTGATATTCTTATAAAAAATTTCACAAATACAATTGAGAAATAGGGGATGGTTTTTCAGGTAGCGTAGGTCCATAGCTAAAAACGAAATACGATGAATATGAGTGACAAATAAGGATTTGGCCAGAAATGGCCAAAATCTGTCCAAGATGAGTGAAAAAATCACTAAGTCGATTTTGATATTTTAATAAAAATTTTCACAAATACAATTGAGAAGTAGGGTATGGTTTTTAGGGTAGCGTAGGTCCATAGCTAAAAACGAAATAAGATGAATATGAGTGACAAATAAGGATTTGGCCAGAAATGGCCAAAATATATCCAAGATCGCTGAAAAAATCACTAAGTCGATTTTGATATTTTTATAAAAAATTTCACAAATACAATTGAGAAATAGGGGTTGGTTTTTCCGGTAGCGTAGGTCCATAGCTAAAAACGAAATATGTTGAATATGAGTGACAAATATCGCTGAAAAAATCACTAAGTCGATTTTGATATTTTAATAAAAATTTTCACAAATACAATTGAGAAATAGGGTATGGTTTTTCGGGTAGCGCAGGTCCATAGCTAAAAACGAAATAAGATGAATATGAGTGACAAATAAGGATTTGGCCAGAAATGGCCAAAATCTATCCAAGATCGCTGAAAAAATCACTAAGTCGATTTTGATATTTTTATAAAAAATTTCACAAATACAATTGAGAAGTAGGGTATGGTTTTTCGGGTAGCGCAGGTCCATAGCTAAAAACGAAATAAGATGAATATGAGTGACAAATAAGGATTTGGCCAGAAATGGCCAAAATATATCCAAGATCGCTGAAAAAATCACTAAGTCGATTTTGATATTTTAATAAAAAATTTCACAAATACAATTGAGAAATAGGGGATGGTTTTTCAGGTAGCGTAGGTTCGAAAATCTAATACGTTGCAAAAAATATATGACGTATACTTAAATATGTCAGTGATGGCACTTAAAAACATATTTAACTTTGAGTTAAATATGTCATGACGTAAGCTCTTACGTCAAACATATTTAAATCGGCATATTTATCTTCACACACATAAAATAATATGATATCGGGAGCAAGGGTTTATAAAATTAATCAAATTTAAGTTTGTAATAAATATATATGAATTTGTGTTGTAATATGAATGTTTTTAAGTACAACTACAGTGTTTTTTTTTAACATTCTAGTTTAAAGAGTGGAAAGAGTTTTATTGCAAGTGCAAGAGATACAGCAAACAGCGAATATCGCATCGCGCTTTGCGTGATGAGTCTAATCGCCTGCATAAATGTACTCTAGTAACCTAAAACTGAAACAGTTTTCTCTACCCTCTCCTCTACTCCTGCATTCCTATCAATTCATAAACACTTTGCACGCTATCTGACAATATCATTCCCCATTGGGGTTTCAAATTTATATGTATGACACAATATTCAATATTTCGAAATATATAAATAAAACATTTAAAAGAAATTCATACATCAAAGGCAATGAGGTTTACATTTTTTTGTTATGTGGTTCCAACAACGCGTTTCGGTATTTTGTGCAATCGAGTTGAATAAACTCAACCAACTTTTCATCAAATTTTATTAATTGCCTATATCAATATGTCGAAGTTTTAAAATTTGTTTTTGTTCTAAATGAAATTGAAAGAGGCAATAAGAAATTATTTTTATAGAAACAACTTAATAATAGTACGTTTCCACTATGAGCAAATGAACTTGATTTGAGGAAATTATATCGAACTGTTTCCATTATGTTGTAAGTAATTTTGTGTTCGAATTTTCGAAATCAATTTGACATTTGTATTGTTTGTTTATTTTCTAACATAAGAAAAAAACCAAAAAAATTTTGTTCAACTTTAACTTGAAATGGCAAACTAAAAAGAAAAGCCATAAAGATGCAAAATAAAATTGAGTTTTTCGCTAATTATGTTCAACAAATAAAATCAGCGCCATTTTATTCGTACTTAAATGTCACTTTTTTGCATTTGCAACTCACCAGTAATGGATGCCTTAAGGTTTCATTCGTAAGAATAGCAGCCATGCAGTGTTGCACAAGCAAGTTTCGACTTAATTTGAAATAATTTAAGTCATTTTAGATAATTTGGTCATATGAAAAATATATACCGTAAATTACTTAATTTGGGCAAATGAGATGATTGGGCCCAAATCTCGTATATGGAAACGTACTATAAGTTGTGATATTTTGCATCTTATGGACATAAATGAAGTTTTGATGTTGGAAAAATATTCCATAATTCCGCCATGTTTTTATATGCTTCAACTTCTTATTTGCACATATTGTTTACCAAAAATAACTGATAATTAACTTGAACGTCACTTGAACGAAAATTAAATATGTTTGATTTTTCACTCAACCGATGACCTACTGTTGCTCAACCAGACCTCTAACGTCGAAATTGGTTGTGTGCAACTTAATCAAAGTGTACAAACAACTCGCAACATGTAGGGGCCGCATTGCACTATTAAGTAGACTTGTACGGAACTCTTTCATTAGCTCGTTTGTGACAAGAACCTTTAATCAAACCAGTGTAATTTAAATGGATTTGATTATAGGTTCTTGGCAAAAACGAGCTAATGAAAGAGTTCGGTACAAGTCTACTATTAAGCAGACTTGCATCGAACTCGTTCATTCTCTCGTTTTTGATAAGAACCTACGATCAAACCCATTTAAATGATATTGGTTTGATCAAAGGTTCTTGTCAAAAACGAGTGAATGAACGAGTTCGACACAAGTCTACTATTAAGCCAGTCAAAAAGGCATAGAACGTATAGGTTCTGAACTAGACTTGGGTCCAACTAGCTCATTCGCTCAGTTTTGACAAGAACCTCTGATCAAACCAATGTCATTTAAATGGATTTGATCATAGGTTCTTGTCAAAACTGAGCAAATGAGCTGGTTGGACCCAAGTCTATTCTGAACAATTGTCGTACAGAAAATAATGCAAACTTTGCACAGATTTCATTCTAAAAATTTGTATCAATAATACTTATTAATAGTAGAGAAATAAACGTTTGAAGAATAGACGACTTACCTTCACATATGTAGCCTTGTCCAATTAAACCGAACCACAATATATCCGAGCAATGATGGCAATACGTTGGCTTATGGAAATTCTTCTTTACGAATGTGTGACCGCCATCCGCCATTTTGAGTACCAACTGGTCCATGAAAGCTCCGTTTATTGGATCGTTGTTTTCAAAACGTGTTTGTTTGAAATGGCAACTGTACTGATCTGCTGCTTGTAATGCTGGATGCAAATGTAACAGCAGTTGTTGCTGGCGGTAACGTTGTTGGTGCTGCCGTTGAAACGGAGTTGTTGCGATTATTACAAGAGCTGCTGCTAACAAATATAAGAATATTTGTTTAGAATTTTGAGACAACGATCCAATAATGCAAATTGATAGATTAGGTGGCTGTTGCAGTTTCCAATCTTGTTCTTCTTGCCACTGTGCTAGTTGTTGTAGTTTAGGTTGTTGCTGTTGCTGTTGCTGTGGTTTTAGTTGGTTTTTGTTAATAATGGCCGTTTTTGAGATTTAGATTTTCAAATCCTGGAATATGTAATAATTTTTCCTAGTGTTGTTTGCGGTTTGCTGTTGGCTTGCCAGTGCGGTTTAAAAAGGAGGAGAGTGTGAGAAGGAGAGAGTAGGAGGAGTGAGTCAGTTGCAAAAGGGATATGATTACTTTGTAGTTATTTCTGTAGCTATTTTATTTGATGTATTTGTTGCTGTTGTTGTTGTTGTATGTTTTTGTTTGGTTTTTCTTGTAACAAGGAACAATTTTACTATATTTTTAACAAATTTTGCTGATGATTTTGTTGCAGTAACTGTTGTTTGTGTTGATGTTTTTGACAATATTGTAGTTGCTGTTGTATTTGTTGTTGTTGTTGTTGTTGTTGTATATCAAAGGTGGGATTAGTTAATTTAATTTGCTTTAAAATAGTAATTAAATTACAGGATCGAACCCAACGACGACGTTTATATTGTGCTTTTTTGAAGATTTGTTGAAGACAATCTTTTTGTGATTTTTGTTGTTGTTGTTGTTGGTTTTTAAGCTCATAAATATCCTTAATATTCATATACTTCTCTTCTCTAACTTTAGCTTCCTTGTTATTAAATGGCCTTAAATGTCGTCGCAGTTCCGGTGTTATACATAATTGATAAATTAACGAACATGTCATCAATGACGGCATTTTTCATTTTAATATTTTTAACTTAAACTTTATCCAGACATTGATGCTCTGGAAAAATTTCATTTGCTCAAGAATTTCGCTTAATTTTCTCTCTCAACTGCATTCAATTTTTATTAGTTGATATTTTTCATTTTTCTTTCATTTTTGGAGGTTTAAGTTACATGCATTTTTCTATTTTGTTCTTATTTAATTATTTTGTTTAAAATTAAATCTATATGTAAATGGGATTCGTTTTGTTATTGGGGATATTTACAGCAGATTTAGCGGCAAAAAGTTTAAAATTCTCTAGAAAAAGTATATTTAACTAACGACAAAGTTTAAAACAAATAACTTTGGGAGAAAAAAAAAGCACGTAAAGGATATTGTAAAATATATATTTTACATTCAAAAAAATAAATACGTACATTTTGATAGGCTTTGTTCTTACAATATTGTAAGACTTGGTAATTTCATTGCCAAATACTGATCTCACATTAATTTTGTCTGACAACGTTTTGTAAACAATCCGCCTTATTCTGTAACTATTTGTGAATGTCACGTCAAAATAAAATTAAAACTAAGACATCTGCATACTCCTTTTCCTCAGCATTTGATTACTTTTAACAGCCTCCTATTATTTTCTAGAGCTTAGAGAATATTCAGAGGGTGTCAGCATTAATTAGCTCTATTTTTAATATTGTCTTGACGTGACATTGACAAACAGTTACAGAATAAGAAGGAATAATTGTCGGTTTGCACGGTCGTTAGATGATGCTTAATAACAATTTTAATATTTTCTGAAAATCACATACATACATACGTACGTACATTGATAATGGCATCCAAATTGTCAAAATTACTTGCTAGTATTTTAAACCATCGGCTGTTAAAAGTTAACTTCTGTATGAATTAGCGAATAAGATGTACTGATATATAACTGCTTGCATATATTGCAAGCAAATAGCTTTACTTTTACTTAAAAAAATATAAAATAAAAATCGTGGTACAAAATTTATATATTATAAATATTTTCCTTTTCTATTTTGCATGCACTTCTGTATGTAAAGGGTCCGCCATCTAACGTTTTTTTTTTCAACTAGTGCTTATTTCGTGAATGGTAACACTTAGATCATGTTTGATTTGACAGATAATTAGTTTTATCCTTCGGCTGAACGAATATGGTTGACCATCCAATGCGTTTTCGCTTCGCTAAGTGGGCCTGTGATCGACTTACAGAAGATGCCGATTTTGCCAAAAAAAATCATCTTTTCAGTTGAAGCTCATTTTGATCTTGGCGGTTATGTAAACAAGCAAAATTGTCGCATTTGGGGCACGCATACATTGAAAAACCGACGCACCCAAAACGAGTCAATGTTTGGTGCGGATTTTGGTCCAGAGGCATAATTGGGCCATTTTTCTTCGAAAATGAGCACAGAGTGGCCGTTACAGTCAATGGCGGTCGTTATCGGGCCATGTTGAACGAATTTTCGTTCACAAAAATTAAAGAGGAGGATATTGGCAACATATGGTTTCAACAGGACGGCGCTACGTGCCACACAGCCTAAGCTACACTCGATGTTTTGCGCCCTGTTTTTGAATATCGCATTATCAGCCGCAGAGCTGATGTCGTTTGGCCACCTCGGAGCTGCGACACCGTTGGACTATTATTTGTGGGCTGCCGTCAAAGATAAGTGTTACGCCGACAAGCCAGAGACAATTGACGCTTTAAAGGACAATATTCGTGAAGCCATTGCTGAAATTCAGCTGCACACAATCGATAATGTGCTTAAAAATTGGACCGATCGTGTAGGCTACTGCATGGCCAGCCGAGGCAGCCATTTGAATGAAATTATTTTCCACTATTAACCGGAAGGATTATTGTACTTTCAAATAAAAAAATGAAATTTGAGAAAATATTCAGTAGTTTTTTTTATAACATTTTCAAAAAAAAAATATAGTTATTTGGCGGACCCTGTATTTCATGAATCTTTTTCACTTCACTTCTTCTAAAACATCTCTTTTTAATAAACTTTTTTATCTTCTCTTCATTTAATTTTTCCTAAAAGTGAAATTCTTAAATGTGTGCAATACTTTTTACGGCGCACCCCCTAACAAAAAGTAGAAAAATTAAAAAAATAGAACCAAACGTTTTCGACATGTGCAACAAAGAAGACAAATTTTCAATTTTGAAAAACTCACACATTCCCTCAAATCTTTTTCCTACAAATTACTAAATACCAAAAGTTTTTATATGGTGACACACAGATAATAATTTGTATATTATTTTTGTCTACTTATTGTATTAATTGAATGTTTTGTATACACAACGCAAATGTTTTAACAAATTATCACGAATTAGCTAAAGAAAAAAACATTCACCAAATGAGTAGAGTGCAAAATGAAGCGATTATTTAGAGTAAAATAATAAATACATACACACGCAACTTGTACATATTGTAATTCTAAAAAACACATTCAAAAGCTGCTGCATTCGAACAATACATTTTATGAAAAGTGAGAGCGAGCAGATGAAAAGGAAAATTTGTACCGAAACATGTTCTCCCAAAAATATATAAACAACAATAGAAAAATACTAACAACAAGTGCTTACAATGAAAATTTCTCTTATATACAAAAAAAAAACTTGTAAATTTAGTATTACTAACAATTTTCAGGTTATAAAATAAATTCAATTTTCTTTCACGAAAACTCTAAATGTCTGCAGTAATCATGAGAAATAATGTGGACTTGAAATGTTGTTGTAATATTGTGCGAGTTGTTTTTTTTTTATCAATACGGCAGTAAAATTTTAAAGTACGAGTATGTTTGAAATTGCGGTCATTTCAAAATATAAAGTTTAAGTTATATATCAATTATTAATTTCTTTTAACAAACAAAAAACAGAAAACAACACACTTCAAAAGCTGTATTTACTAATGATTTGCACAAGATCTATAACAAGAACTAAATTATTATTAATTAATTGAAATTAATAATTTCAGTGATATTTTTAAATGATCAGTACAAAAAATTTTAATTTGTGCGACCCTAAATTAAATTAATCACGAAGGAGAATTTTTTATACGAGTAAGTTCTCTACAACAAAGGAATTTTGTTTAAAAAATGTGAAATATTTTTATAATTTCAAAACTGTTTAGATAATTTGCAACTAAATATTGTATTTACAAAGTTGACTTTTCCAATATGGCAACACCGCACGATATACATACGTCACTTTCGACATCGAATTCATTAACTTTTACGTTTTTAACATTTCAAATAGTTTCCTAGTGTTTGAGCTAATTTGCATATGCTCAACTTTTAATGACACATATTCCACTAAATTTGCAAACATTTACATACTTCCATAAAAAAATTCACAATACGTGCCATTACTTTTCAACAAACATTTTTAAGTCGTATGTTTCTCACTTCTTGATTTTTATTATTATTAAACTTAATCACTTTTCATTTTATAACATGTATGTATTTTTGAATAATTTTTTCTTCTTGCAAAAATGTTTATTCTCAAAAATAAAAAAGTTAAATTGCGCCTGCTCACTGAGCAACAATAATAATTTCAATTTACTTCATTTAGTAGCTCTTCAATCGGACTTATCTACATATTTCCGAAACTCATACAAGTGTTAATGCCTTTTCACTTTAATTTTCAGAAAGAGCAGTATGTTTACGCTGGAAAAAATTATTTAAAAAAAAACGTTACTTATTTATTATAAATAACACCAGGAGTATTTAGTTACAAAACTTTGCGATTTTTTTTCTTAAGTATGTACATTATTAAATGTTTTTGTTTTGTGTAAATATTTTTCTGCAATAAATTGTGGAGCTGGCAATATTTCGATTTTAATTTTTTACTTAGTTTGTAAAAAAAAATTCCTTAACTTTTTTTGATAGTCACTGTAAAGATAGATATAAAATTTCTTATTTTTATGGCAGCTCGGAATGTAAGTCAAGTAATAATAAAATTGCTGAAATATTTCAAAAAAATAAATAAATTTCATATTGCCGAAACCGGTCTTTTTTAACCCAAAATTGCTGTACAAAGACTGAAAATCCTTTCCAGTTGAAAGTAATAGCTTTCGTGCAATTTTATTGAATCACTGAAAGCAAAAAACTATTATAGTCGCTACAATACTGTTCATCCCAAAGGATTAATTTTTTTAAATTTAATTTGCCCTAGTAGCTACATTTATAGCCTGGATGTGTTCAGTTAAGGCAAGGATAATGCTAACTACCTATCTACGGAAATAAAAATTAAAAGTTCCAATATTACCTTTTTCTTCATATACATAAGCAATAATTTTGCAATATTCGTTTTTCCCCAAAAATAATATATTGTCCGATAGTTTTTTGGCAAAAGTTCCGCTATTTTCCTTTTTTTTTACCATCAAACTTTTAAAGTTGATAACTCTAAAATAACTGTTAGTTTCTATATCTGATTTAACCTTGAAATTATGGGAAACTTGCAGGGATGGTGTCCATAATGAAGTAATTTTTCCATATCAAATTTATTGATTAAAAGAAATAAATAAATAAAGTCAGTTAGTTGTTCATATGCAATGAAGTTCATGATTTTTATTTTAAATGGAATTTGGGTAGACCGGTTTTCAAATAAAATTTCATTTATGTTAAATTTTATTAGATAAAAACAACATTTTTGTAAGTATAGCAAATGTATAAATACGTAACTGGCATTTCATTTAACACAAAGTCGTAATAATTCGAAAAGTTTTTAACAAGAGAGCACAGACAAGTTCCTGATAAAGCAGGAATTTTTTTAAAGTATTCATTCTTTCATGGCATCAATATGTAACAGATATTTTCACTTATCAAATTTGTGTTAAAAATATATTACCGTTATTAAAAAAAAAAACAAAAAAAAAACGAACATTAAAAGAAACGGTAAAAGAGATAAAATAAAGTACTTCTGTCAAACTACTTTCTCCCAATTTTTGTTCTAGTATATCTTTAACCCTAATTATCTCTTGACAGCCACTTCTCATTCGTACAAAATCCTGAAAAGTATATGTAAATACACGCATACATAAACACATACATGTGTGTGTATGCATATACATACATATGTTTGTGAAATACAGACATACATATGAATTTAAATGGGAAAATTAATATCCTATAGGAAAATAAATGCTCCCCTAATTGATGGAAAATAAAATTATTGAGAGAATTTCTCAATACTGTTTTTTTGGACAATGTACATCTCTGCTGAAATAAATCGCAATAGATAGAGAATTTTTTAATTTTTTGCCACTGCTGATACAAAATTTTTCAATACATCTTTTCCAATTAAAATATTGACAAAAGAAATAAATATGTATAAATTTTCCAATTTTTATATATAAGATAATAAAGTCATTATAAGCTTTATTCAGCATGTACAACATATATTTTTAAAAGATATTATGGCCAGTGCAATATTTTCTAAGATACAAATTTTCTGTTCAGTATACACATGTATGTACATACATATGTATATGTATTTGTATTTATGTACATGTAGATAGTCTTTTCCAGTTTAGAATTTTTCAAGGGTTTATCACTTTAACACTGCATTTAGATACATGGAAATGGTTAAAACTTTCCCATAATATATTGCAATATTTAATTATTATTATTGATACAATTTTATATATTCCTTTTATTCTCTTTTTACAATTCCACTTAATATAAAAAGTATAAATTTTTCTCAATATATTGTTTTTTATGTAGTCGTTATATGTGGAAAAAACTTTATGCACAAGAAAAACTTTCCTTTGAATTATTTTCACATCACATCCATACATTCACAGAAACACACACTCACGTACATATATATACACATATTATATAGAAAAAAATTTATATTACATTTTTTCTCGTTTTCATATTTGAAATTTTCATTCTTGATTCAACACAAAAATTTCACTTTATCTTCTTTTGTAATTTTATACTTTAAATAATAAATAAATTAATTATACATGTTTCGTTTTAAACTACAACTTAATTTATTAGTTGTTACTTCTTTTTTTTTTCTATATATGTATATACATATATTTTTATATATAAGTATAATTTGTTAAGTTTTGTGCCCTATCAAACGTTTGCAGAGCACACCTCTTCTTTCCGTGACAGTTCGACTAATTGTGACTCGTATGCGCTCAGAATCTGGCAAAAAAGTTCTCCTCGCTGTTAAATCAAACAGAAAAATATTCCTGTATTCACAAAATGTGACCCCCCCAAAAAAAAAGTTCGTTCTTCTTTTTTATTGTTGTTATAAATGTACTCGTGTAACAGCACTCTTTTATTGAAATTGAGAAAATTTTGTCTTTCTCGCCTGTAGTCGATTGTCTATGCGAGTGCACGTTAACTAAAACATTGTTCATGTGCGTGTGTGCTAAGTACATACTCCATTTTAAATCATATCATTCATTTTATATCTCTTGCAGTTCACTCTAATGCTAGATTTTCTCGCCATCTTTGCGATTTCCATAATTAGGGAACAGAAATGGAAAATTCGGTACATTTGCCAGAAGAAAAAAATAACGACACAATTTTATAAAACTGCTATCAACAGAGATTAAATCGAAGTACGGTAAAATAAAAATTTTTTACTTACCAATTGTGCTTCAAATACGACTCTGTTCTGTAAATTGAATGGATTTGATATCATGAGATTTTCAAAATAAATAATGATACTGAAGACGTGTTTAAAATCTTTTCTTTCATATGTGGTATTTGAGGATATATATAATATAAACATTGAAAAAATACTGAAAAATTCTATTAGTGGATTTAATTTTCTAAAATTATAAAAATTTTAAGAAAAAATTATGTGGGAAATCTTACTTTAATGAAGAAACGTCCATATTATCAAAATTCAGTTTCGAAATATACATTCATGTCACAGATTCCAATTTCCCACATTATGTTAAACACGATTTTATTCCAAAAAAATTTTTGCATTCATCGTGTTTTGAGAAATGAAAATATGAAATGGATATTGTTTCCGAACGGAATTGAACTTTGTGATATGACGGATAGTTCACGATTGCTTAAATATTTAAAAGTGTTTATAACAATGAAGATTTTCTTGATATTAAAGTTTCAATAAACAAAATTTTCATTACAATTTTATACATATGATTAAATTTTTAAACATGTAGTTTTGGATACAAAAACATTTGGGTCTTGGCAGCACTGATTGTGAGTGCAAATAATTGTGATGCTCTCACACAGTTTCTTGTCTCCTTTTAATATCTCCTGAATATTTTCTCTACAACTTTTTCTCTATGGATGTAATACACATGCACACGTATACATGATGTATGAGTATGAATGTGTGCGTCAAGTTGTAGCAGTCATGTATCCTTTATTTACGTTATTTTCGTATTTCCTTTTGAGCTTTTTTGACACCTATCAAATTATGTATGTATTGATATGGCTGTGTGTGTTTGTTAATAATAAATCACCTGCGAGAAGTTAACAAACTTTTGAACAAACTTTTTTTCCGCCATTAAAAAACAGTGAGATAAAATCTGCAAACGTGCAGAACTCAGAGAGCAATTGTGCAGATATTAATTTTGCTCTCTTCTGCATGTTAAACCGAGTTGCCAGACTCACAAAAATGTACACAGGCACCACTGAACTACTTTTGCACATGTTATCGGCTGTTTAACAATTTTTCAGTAATTTTTAGTTAAGTAATTATCTACGTTAAATAAAACTGTTTTCTTTTCAATATTTATTTATTTTCTGATAAAAAGCAACACTTTTAAAACATATATATAAGAATTTTATATTGTGGATTGCCGACTCGGGACAAAAGTGCTGCCAAATAATTTATGCAGAATAATAAAAATTATACGGCAACAATCTAAAATTGGTTGGATAGTTAAGGCACATTTTTATTGATATTTACCTTTTTTTTTATTGTTTATTGTTATATACATTTTCATCAAACTTTTTGCATTATCAACAAACTTTTTACCTAGTTTTTGGCCTATAACTTTAAGCCATAAAAGATACTAATAAACAATTTTACACCATCTGTATATATCACCTGAAAGGGCATGGAAAGGGCTACAATTTGGCATCATTACTTTTTTCCAGAGTGGTTGTTGCTTCGAACAAAATTTTTCAAAAACTGTTTTGGAAACCCACAAATCACCGACTATGTGACCTCCAACACGGGAAAAGGAATTTGTGCCATCAAGTCATCTATATCACCTGAAAGGGCTACAATTTGGCATCATTACTTTTTTCCAGAGTGGTTGTTGCTTCGAACAAAATTTTTCAAAAACTGTTTTGGAAACCCACAAATCACCCACTATGTGACCTCCAACACGGGAAACGGAATTTGTGCCATCAAGTCATCTATATCACCTGAAAGGGTATGGAAAGGGCTACAATTTGGCATCATTACTTTTTTCCAGAGTGGTTGTTGCTTCGAACAAAATTTTTCAAAAACTATTTTGGAAACCCACAAATCACCCACTATGTGACCTCCAACACGGGAAAAGGAATTTGTGCCATCAAGTCATCTATATCACCTGAAAGGGCATGGAAAGGGCTACAATTTGGCATCATTACTTTTTTCCAGAGTGGTTGTTGCTTCGAACAAAATTTTTCAAAAACTGTTTTGGAAACCCACAAATCACCCACTATGTGACCTCCAACCCGGGAAAAGGAATTTGTGCCATCAAGTCATCTATATCACCTGAAAGGGCATGGAAAGGGCTACAATTTGGCATCATTACTTTTTTCCAGAGTGGTTGTTGCTTCGAACAAAATTTTTCAAAAACTATTTTGGAAACCCACAAATCACCCACTATGTGACCTCCAACACGGGAAAAGGAATTTGTGCCATCAAGTCATCTATATCACCTGAAAGGGCATGGAAAGGGCTACAATTTGGCATCATTACTTTTTTCCAGAGTGGTTGTTGCTTCGAACAAAATTTTTCAAAAACTGTTTTGGAAACCCACAAATCACCCACTATGTGACCTCCAACACGGGAAAAGGAATTTGTGCCATCAAGTCATCTATATCACCTGAAAGGGCATGGAAAGGGCTACAATTTGGCATCATTACTTTTTTCCAGAGTGGTTGTTGCTTCGAACAAAATTTTTCAAAAACTATTTTGGAAACCCACAAATCACCCACTATGTGACCTCCAACACGGGAAAAGGAATTTGTGCCATCAAGTCATCTATATCACCTGAAAGGGCATGGAAAGGGCTACAATTTGGCATCATTACTTTTTTCCAGAGTGGTTGTTGCTTCGAACAAAATTTTTCAAAAACTGTTTTGGAAACCCACAAATCACCCACTATGTGACCTCCAACACGGGAAAAGGAATTTGTGCCATCAAGTCATCTATATCACCTGAAAGGGCTACAATTTGGCATCATTACTTTTTTCCAGAGTGGTTGTTGCTTCGAACAAAATTTTTCAAAAACTGTTTTGGAAACCCACAAATCACCCACTATGTGACCTCCAACACGGGAAACGGAATTTGTGCCATCAAGTCATCTATATCACCTGAAAGGGTATGGAAAGGGCTACAATTTGGCATCATTACTTTTTTCCAGAGTGGTTGTTGCTTCGAACAAAATTTTTCAAAAACTTTTTTGGAAACTGTTTTTGAAAAATTTTGTTCAAAGCAACAACCACTCTGGAAAAAAGTAATGATGCCAAATTGTAGCCCTTTCCATGCCCTTTCAGGTGATATAGATGACTTGATGGCACAAATTCCTTTTCCCGTGTTGGAGGTCACATAGTGGGTGATTTGTGGGTTTCCAAAACAGTTTTTGAAAAATTTTGTTCGAAGCAACAACCACTCTGGAAAAAAGTAATGATGCCAAATTGTAGCCCTTTCCATGCCCTTTCAGGTGATATAGATGACTTGATGGCACAAATTCCTTTTCCCGTGTTGGAGGTCACATAGTGGGTGATTTGTGGGTTTCCAAAACAGTTTTTGAAAAATTTTGTTCGAAGCAACAACCACTCTGGAAAAAAGTAATGATGCCAAATTGTAGCCCTTTCCATGCCCTTTCAGGTGATATAGATGACTTGATGGCACAAATTCCTTTTCCCGTGTTGGAGGTCACATAGTGGGTGATTTGTGGGTTTCCAAAACAGTTTTTGAAAAATTTTGTTCGAAGCAACAACCACTCTGGAAAAAAGTAATGATGCCAAATTGTAGCCCTTTCCATGCCCTTTCAGGTGATATAGATGACTTGATGGCACAAATTCCTTTTCCCGTGTTGGAGGTCACATAGTGGGTGATTTGTGGGTTTCCAAAATAGTTTTTGAAAAATTTTGTTCGAAGCAACAACCACTCTGGAAAAAAGTAATGATGCCAAATTGTAGCCCTTTCCATGCCCTTTCAGGTGATATAGATGACTTGATGGCACAAATTCCTTTTCCCGGGTTGGAGGTCACATAGTGGGTGATTTGTGGGTTTCCAAAACAGTTTTTGAAAAATTTTGTTCGAAGCAACAACCACTCTGGAAAAAAGTAATGATGCCAAATTGTAGCCCTTTCCATGCCCTTTCAGGTGATATAGATGACTTGATGGCACAAATTCCTGTTCCCGTGTTGGAGGTCACATAGTGGGTGATTTGTGGGTTTCCAAAATAGTTTTTGAAAAATTTTGTTCGAAGCAACAACCACTCTGGAAAAAAGTAATGATGCTAAATTGTAGCCCTTTTCATGCCCTTTCGGGTGATATAGATGACTTGATGGCACAAATTCCTTTTCCCGTGTTGGAGGTCACATAGTGGGTGATTTGTGGGTTTCCAAAACAGTTTTTGAAAAATTTTGTTCGAAGCAACAACCACTCTGGAAAAAAGTAATGATGCCAAATTGTAGCCCTTTCCATGCCCTTTCAGGTGATATAGATGACTTGATGGCACAAATTCCTTTTCCCGTGTTGGAGGTCACATAGTGGGTGATTTGTGGGTTTCCAAAACAGTTTTTGAAAAATTTTGTTCGAAGCAACAACCACTCTGGAAAAAAGTAATGATGCCAAATTGTAGCCCTTTCCATGCCCTTTCAGGTGATATAGATGACTTGATGGCACAAATTCCTTTTCCCGTGTTGGAGGTCACATAGTGGGTGATTTGTGGGTTTCCAAAATAGTTTTTGAAAAATTTTGTTCGAAGCAACAACCACTCTGGAAAAAAGTAATGATGCCAAATTGTAGCCCTTTCCATGCCCTTTCAGGTGATATAGATGACTTGATGGCACAAATTCCTTTTCCCGGGTTGGAGGTCACATAGTGGGTGATTTGTGGGTTTCCAAAACAGTTTTTGAAAAATTTTGTTCGAAGCAACAACCACTCTGGAAAAAAGTAATGATGCCAAATTGTAGCCCTTTCCATGCCCTTTCAGGTGATATAGATGACTTGATGGCACAAATTCCTGTTCCCGTGTTGGAGGTCACATAGTGGGTGATTTGTGGGTTTCCAAAATAGTTTTTGAAAAATTTTGTTCGAAGCAACAACCACTCTGGAAAAAAGTAATGATGCTAAATTGTAGCCCTTTCCATGCCCTTTCGAGTGATATAGATGACTTGATGGCACAAATTCCTTTTCCCGTGTTGGAGGTCACATAGTGGGTGATTTGTGGGTTTCCAAAACAGTTTTTGAAAAATTTTGTTCGAAGCAACAACCACTCTGGAAAAAAGTAATGATGCCAAATTGTAGCCCTTTCCATGCCCTTTCAGGTGATATAGATGACTTGATGGCACAAATTCCTTTTCCCGTGTTGGAGGTCACATAGTGGGTGATTTGTGGGTTTCCAAAACAGTTTTTGAAAAATTTTGTTCGAAGCAACAACCACTCTGGAAAAAAGTAATGATGCCAAATTGTAGCCCTTTCCATGCCCTTTCAGGTGATATAGATGACTTGATGGCACAAATTCCTTTTCCCGTGTTGGAGGTCACATAGTGGGTGATTTGTGGGTTTCCAAAATAGTTTTTGAAAAATTTTGTTCGAAGCAACAACCACTCTGGAAAAAAGTAATGATGCCAAATTGTAGCCCTTTCCATGCCCTTTCAGGTGATATAGATGACTTGATGGCACAAATTCCTTTTCCCGTGTTGGAGGTCACATAGTGGGTGATTTGTGGGTTTCCAAAACAGTTTTTGAAAAATTTTGTTCGAAGCAACAACCACTCTGGAAAAAAGTAATGATGCCAAATTGTAGCCCTTTCCATGCCCTTTCAGGTGATATAGATGACTTGATGGCACAAATTCCTTTTCCCGGGTTGGAGGTCACATAGTGGGTGATTTGTGGGTTTCCAAAACAGTTTTTGAAAAATTTTGTTCGAAGCAACAACCACTCTGGAAAAAAGTAATGATGCCAAATTGTAGCCCTTTCCATGCCCTTTCAGGTGATATAGATGACTTGATGGCACAAATTCCTTTTCCCGTGTTGGAGGTCACATAGTGGGTGATTTGTGGGTTTCCAAAACAGTTTTTGAAAAATTTTGTTCGAAGCAACAACCACTCTGGAAAAAAGTAATGATGCCAAATTGTAGCCCTTTCCATGCCCTTTCAGGTGATATAGATGACTTGATGGCACAAATTCCTTTTCCCGTGTTGGAGGTCACATAGTGGGTGATTTGTGGGTTTCCAAAATAGTTTTTGAAAAATTTTGTTCGAAGCAACAACCACTCTGGAAAAAAGTAATGATGCCAAATTGTAGCCCTTTCCATGCCCTTTCAGGTGATATAGATGACTTGATGGCACAAATTCCTTTTCCCGTGTTGGAGGTCACATAGTGGGTGATTTGTGGGTTTCCAAAACAGTTTTTGAAAAATTTTGTTCGAAGCAACAACCACTCTGGAAAAAAGTAATGATGCCAAATTGTAGCCCTTTCCATGCCCTTTCAGGTGATATAGATGACTTGATGGCACAAATTCCGGTTCGGAAGTTATGGGCCAAAAACTGTTTTTTTAAAAAAGTATTGGAAAAATTTTGTTTGAAACACTTACTTGAATCAAAGAAGTAATGATTACAAAATGTGGCATTTGTTTTTTTCTTTCAGATGGTGTAACATTGTTTATCAGTATCTTTTATGGTTTAAAGTTATAGGCCAAAAACTAGGTAAAAAGTTTGTTGATAATGCAAAAAGTTTGATGAAAATGTATATAACAATAAACAATAAAAAAAAAGGTAAATATCAATAAAAATGTGCCTTAAATAACCAACCAATTTTAGATTGTTGCCGCGTAATTTTTATTATTAACTTGGCAGCATTCCTTATATTCAGTCTGCAAAGCTAAAAGTTCTCATTTTTCCTCTCTGAGAATGTTTTGTTTACCTTTTGCAAAAACAAATGAAATCTGCAAAAAAGTATGTTCAGAAAAGTTTGTTAAGTTCACGGGTATTAATAAATCAACAATTTTAATACTTCAGTTAACAGTGTTACCAGATGCAAATCGTTGCCTTAGTAAGCTTCTTTTAATTGTCATTTACTAGATTGTGCAATGAAAATAATGTAAAAACGCTTTTTTATAAATATTTATGACAACGATGATATAAATATTTGATAATTCCATAATTTTTTTTATCTCACATGAAATATAGAACAGGCCTTCATATTTTTTTTTATTAGTTTTGCTCTTTAATTGCTTCAAAGAGAACAATATATTCTGTGTTTCCATGGATTTTCTAATTAGTACCGGTGACTTGTTGATCTATAGTGGAAAAGTAACACGAGTCGAAAATCGCAATAGCATGAAGTTAAATGTATGCATGTTTGTAGTAGTGAAGGGAACGCCTGAAAATAGAACTGGTTGTACTTTAAGGGTTCCGTGTAATACAATACTTGAAAGTTGCTTCTACTGATGATTTAGTGTAAGAACCAATGAAATACAGGCATATTGACATACTTGGCTACATAACAAACAAAAAGCACTAGTTGCTTCGTTAGTACCAAAAAAGAAACAAATCATACTGCTTCCACCACATATTCTTGTTTAAAAACAGACACTAGGTAGTCTTTTCCTTCCAGACAAGAATTTTTTATGTTTTTATTTCTAGAGAAGCATAAAATCCTTTGTAGAGTCATTTCTGTCACTCCTTTCATCAGGATAAATGCTTAAAAATTGGATATTTACATAGTTCTAATTTCACTGTTTTAATTCCCTTTAGCTTCCAAGGTAGATGTCACGCCCCCTTAAAATATTTAGAAAAATATAACCTTTCCGTAGTGACAACCGATAGAATCAAATAGTAATTTGGTGATTTTATGAAAAATATATAATTTCACATTTAAAATTTTTTGCGAGAGTACACAAGCATTACAATCTCTTAAGAACCATTGAAAGAGACTGATTGTGTAAGACGTTGACGTTTACGACGAAGGCGTCTTTTGTACAAGATTAAGGAAACACACAAACAGTTTCCTTTAATCAACTATGAAAAACGCCAACGCTTTACACAATCAGGAGAATTATAATTAAAATATTTAATATAAAATCCCACCAACATAAAAAAATGTCCAAGCCACTCAAAGGCTTGAGTAATAATGGCAATAATCCGTTACTCATTAGCACATTACCTATTATTAACATTTATTATTAACATTTATTATTAACTTTTTGACCTTTATTTTGATAATTTATTTTATTATTTATTAAGCTCGATTAATAATATAAAATTTAAATAATATTATATAAAAAAACGACCCCCAGCTTGATAAAGAATAAAATAATTATTATTAACATTTAGTAACAACAAACAAAATGAAAAATTTAAATTTTTTATTGAGCAAATATTTTTTTTAATTATCATACGCACATTACACTTTTATACTAAAATAAATTTGCAAGTTTTTGTAACTAAAATTATAAGATCTTTAACCTTAATGATTTTATCTTTTATAGGAGTTCTAAACAAAAGTTTGTGCAAAAAGTGCCAAATACATATTATTGTTTAAAAAAAAGGCTTGAAGTAAATATAAATTTGTTAAAAGCAAACGAAAACTAAAATCTTTTACAGTTAAAAACAAACTTACAGAAATAATTAAGGCCATTCATTTTCCTCTTCTTCTTTTCCTTTAGAAAATTAATAATACTAGAGATATAATTACTTATAATAAAGGTTGTAAGAATACAATTTTGATTAAAACGCTTTATACGAGTGAGTATATTCCCATGTATGTGATATAAAACGTGTTAAATTGTCTTTTCAGTTTATGGAATTAAGGACAGCAGTTACAGTTACAGATAAACTATATATTGTATGTGTGTTGGTTGGTTGTTTCTTTAAGTATAGCAAAATAAAAAATAAAATAAACAGAATATTGTTAATTGTTCTATTTAGCCAAGACCATGATCATCGAAGAAACCCTGAGGAGTTTCATCCTAAAATGAGACATAAAAAAGAAAACAAATGCACACGATGTTAAGAAAAGAAATTATAAAAAAGTAAATTTAAAAAAAATATATATATTCATTTATTGAAAGTAGGATTGTTTTGCAATTCTTTTAATGACTTCAAAATTAACAAGATATAAGCAACACTAGTCAACAGGTTCTGTTTATGATTTAGTGTGCGATATATATTTTCCTTAGTATTCAAAATTCAAAAGAAAAAATCGTGTCTACTGTTTTGAGTACGTGAATTAAAATCACGCACTATCATGCACGATCTATACTTTTGAATCACCCAAGCATGATTTTAATAATTTGTAGCAAAGATTCAAGCGATTCACGCGTCACACGAAAAAGACAAGGCATTTGTACATCTCGAATTGCAACCTATCGAAAATTCGAAAGCTTATTCTTTGTTCTCTGTAGAGGAGACCCCTAGTCATTCAATGCATTGAGGGGATAATGTTGAGAGGACAGATGACGAACAATGAGAAGATAGAGAATTTGTTATTGCCATTTCATTCCTTATTTAGCCGGCGAGTTTTCGCTACAGTATTAACGAAGGAGGCTGCTGCAGTGCACTTTTTACAACAGTCCATAAAACTTTTTCTGGCCAACCCGTGGTGCCTTTAGAAAATTCTTTAAAATTAAATGAATTGCAAATCAATTTCTTAACAATATTCTTATGTTACACATATACTTACATTTCGTTACAAAATTTATTATTTAAAATGAAATTTTAAAATATTTTACATTTTTTGTTTGTTAACAGTTTGTTGGAAATAGTATTGAGTTAAGCTAAGACTTAATTTTTTATAATGGGACAAACACATTCACATTAAAATTACACCATATAAAATCAGTTTTTTTTTTAATTAAACAATAGACTTGTACAATTTTCATGATTTAAGCTAGTTACTCCATTGAAACTTTTAAACAAAAATGCTATTAATTGTTAACTACAAATTAATATACATATTGATATTGTTTTGTATTCTAATAATAAAATACACTAAAAATAAGGACAATTTGTATGCCACACAGAAGCTAAAACACTGACACAAGCCAAAAACACACATAAATAAGGAGAAGAGTGATTGAAATATACAGTTAATTCGATTTATAATTCACCAGCATAATAAATCAAAAATTTTCCCAAATAAATTTTCATAATACGTAATTCTATCTACTCGTCTATTACACAACACTTGTAACCACGTACATATGTGTTATAAAATAATACCAGAAAGTCAATCATTGTAATGTTTTTGTAATAAGAAAGCAGGATTTTATTTTTAATTTTTGTTTATATATTAAATAAATTATTTTATTTGTAAGAACAACAAAAGAATATACAATTTTTATTTATTAACTAATTATTATTAATAAAATGTACACAAACAATTTTGGTTAAATATTTTTATCTATTATAATTATTTTTTTAACATTTTGGATGAAATTGTGGCTATTTAAAATTATTACTTGTATCTTGTATGTTGTATCGTTTCTTATTATTGCTTAAGGTTAAAATTGAAATAAGTGCTTTTATATTTTTTATTTCATTTATTAACATTTGTTTTATAAGGAATTTCTGTTTGTTGTTTTGCATGATTTAAAAAAAAACTAAAGGAACTGTATAGTTTAATAATATTTTGGCACGGTAGTGGCGGAGAGATGAAAAAGTCCAGAGCCTGAAATGAAACTCTGTATTTTCAAAAGTTATTCCAAGTAGAGCTTTTTATATATACGAGTACAAACTGGTCCAGAATATCTTTTTGCTAGATTCTAATACAATTTGATATCGTCTAGAGTGGTCTTAGACACACAATTATCAAGGCTGATAATGCAAATTTGTCTCAATTTTTGCAAATGACATTCAATATTATGCTTGTAGAGTAAGAATTAGTTGGCAACATTGGAATGGAGTCATATAAAAACTAGCAGAACTGTTGCTTTTTTGTCCTCGTACTCCATTTACACGAACAATTAAATATTGAAAGATTTCAGCTGACTGTGAAACAAAAATAACTTGATCGCTTCTTCGTATCGGAAATCAAAATTGTTGACAAAAACTTACTTCCCCTCAAGTAGGCTTTACATCCCTTAAAATTTTAGGGCATTCAAATGGAAGTTATAAAGTCATATGTTCTAAACTAATAGAACGAAAACATACGATGACTGCTGTGAAAATAATGGCAAAAAAAATAAAAATAAAATAATATTCTAAATTTTGATATTTTTCCTTTAAAAATGCTTTGAATATTTATTTTGTGGTTTCATTTTCTTGCTTCATATCGTTTTTCTCACGTCATTGTTATTTTTTTTCAGGCACAATTTTCCAACTCTTCAAAACTAATTTATCAATTTTTCCATTATTTTTTATCGAAATTAATTTTTAACTTACTTTTACAAAAATTCCTTTATTTTTTTGCTATACTTTTATTTGCTTTGCATTTTTGTGCCCATTAAAATGTTTTGTACACTTCAGGTTATTTTAGGAGAAATTTCTCAGCATTTTTAGAATTCTCTCTGTCTGCCCGTGTGTTTTGGTAAAATAGAAAAATTCGCAAATTTTATTCAAACAAATTGTGCTGAACATTTTACACCATAAATTTTCGAAATATATTCGCAGGACATGACATTCACGAATGTCTCGGTCAGATTGAACGCTGACGGCTATCGCCATTAAACTATATTATTATGAATTTATAAAATGTGAGCCATACTAATAAACAATATATTATTTACAGTTTAAAACCAGTAGCTAAATATAAAATACTTGTATTATCATCCTAAAGCATAATTGTTTTGAAAGTGACTACGGGATGATATCTCCTCTACCAAAGTTAATGTTGTATAGGTTTTGTTTCACAGCTTTTTAAAACCGGTGGGGTCTTTTAAGTTTAAAAAAAAATTATATACATATACAGTACTTAATATTAAATAGTGTATATTCCCTAAACAATGTCGTGTTAAGATTAAAATATAAATTTGAAAACAAACTTCTGTGCTAAAACTTGTGAAAAACTAAAATATTCTAAAAAGTGGTCGTACTTAACGATCCATTTATTAAGAAATGTTAATTTGTAAAATTAGTCAACTACAAAATAGCATTTTATGTTAAAATTTGATTGCCATTTTAAAAAGCTTAAAGTGCATCTATATTTAATTACTTTTTCAACTTAAACAAGTCCAATATCTCTTAAAGTGCTCTCTACAACGTCATCCTATAGAAGTATAGAAAGAAAGAAAGTATTGTGAAGTGAATGTAAAAAAGTGTAGTTTCAGCCAAAAATTAATAAAATGTGAAGAAGATTTGTCACAAGAAAAAAAAGAAGAATTGGAAAACTGAAAAAAGTGCAGTTATTTTAGAGAGTGTAAAATTAGAAAATAAATGCAGTGAAAAAAAATATTACAACAGATACAGTTCACTTTTTTTTTACAAATTTTTAGAGGAATTAATAACAAAAATTAATCCAGTGTTTACAATATTTTTAATCAATAACAAAATTTACATTAATTCTTCCAAAACAAAAATTGAGTTTAATAAATATATTCCAAACAAGCAGTAGGCTAACTCTGAAAGTACATCCTTTAAAATAAACCAAAAAATTTATAAAAATTCCCTCGTAAATGACAGCTACAATAAAATGCATTAGATATGTCATTGCAACTTCGTTTATAGCTGTCAGTTTTCGCCTATAGATTAAACGTGTTCCATTTTGGATTGTAGCAAAATATTAGAAGCATTTGCGTTTTGAAGACTCAATACGTTTTATGTCGTTTAGGACATTGTGTCTGCGATTATTGCGACATAATTTTAATGAGTCCTTTTTTGTTCCTTGTTCTTCGTAAAAAGGCCAATTTGCGTGGCAGTTATATTACCATTTCAATTTGCTTTGGCTTGAATTTACGTTTAGGCCAAAATGAAAGTGGAATATATATTTTTTTAAATTTTGTTTAAAAAAAAGCAAGCCCAATATTCAGCACATATAAAATTTGAAAATATGAAGCAAAGCAGATAGTTGATATTTCAATAAATTGTTCTGACGCAAATACTATTTTCGAACAAAAAGATATCATTTAGAGGTTAAAAAGCTCAATTTTATTTTAATGACCACAAGTATCTTGTGGGGCATTGTTACATAAAACAACAGCCCCATACAAACCTCTACAATTAACAGGAATATTATTTCTTTTCTTTATACTAGAAAGAAGACAATTTTAAAATTAAGCAATAATTGTAGCACTTGGTTTCAAATATATTTTTATCTGACGTTTATAAAATCCAGAGAGCCGTAACTAATCAAATATTAAATAGACATTTCGGTTGATTATTACAACATGTAAAATAATAAAAATACATAACCAACCAAAAAGCCTAAAAATGTTTTTAAATTAGTTATAGTTTTTTCGATTTTAGATAACAATACATAAGTGCTAATACTTCAATGTTTTCTGAACTTTAAAAACAGTCATTCTTGGCAGTAACTGGCGCACAGGCTTATGGCCGTAATTTTATTAAATAGTTAATTTTAGCTTGTAGGTAAATATTGTCAGCAATATTTATCCTCCCAGTTAACACATCTATATAATATTTTACACAATAGATTTGAATGCATGTATTTATTTATGCTAAAATTACGGCTATTAGCGTACTAACCATGTAAGCCACATTATATGTAAATTTTGTAAGATTCTAAATCCTTTACTTAATTATTTCCGAAAATATTCTTTAAAAAAATTTGATTTTACTTAAAACGTTTTAGCAACTATAAATAAATTTTACTACGATTTTACATTTAAAGCTTAGTTTGTACAGCTTGATTTCGTGACACTTAAATTATTTTTAATATTGAAAAAAAAATTAAATTCATTATTACAAAAACCAATGATTGTCTTTCTTATTCAAAGAAATTTATAATATATAAAATATATTATAAATTTCTTTGAAAACTTTGTATAAACTAATAAAAAAAATATTTAAAACAAAATAGATTTTATGATAAATTTTTCTGAAAATTAAAAAAAATCATAGTTCGTGGTTGAGTCTTTATTAATACTTTGCTATATTAAATCTGATATTATATACATTCAAACAGGAAATGTTGTATTAGATATATTAAAAGAAAAAAATATATATTTAAATTTTTTATTCCTTTTAAAATTACTACTACCTTTTAGGAATACTACATTTTAGAAACAAAAATTACTTTTGTGAAAACTTAATTTTAAAAAAGTATCTTTAAAACGCTTCTGTTCAAGAAAGTGTCTTTTAACTCTATAATCTTTTTGATACAGATTCATTCCAAAATTTTCAAAAGTGTGAATTTTACGTCATACCGCATTAACTTTTGTTTTCAAAAAATACTTTTAGAAAATTTAACACAAAAGGTACATTTAATAAATTTTAGTGCTTTCTTCATTAAAAATATTTTAGGGTTGTTTGAAAAATTTTTTACACAAATTTGACGGAAACTTTCAAAAAAGTATATTTCAAAATAGTATGTACTACTTTGTAAAATAACTAAAATGTTATTTACGTAGATTTTTTTAACAGACCTATAGACAATTTTGATTTTTAATAAACTTGATTGTGTTTACTGCTGCTTTTGAAACAATAAAAATAACAAAAGATGTCAAATTTTAAAAATATATCTAATACAACATTAAGTTTACTTCATTTTAACTAAAAAGTGCTAAAAATGTACCAACTAGCTACACACTAAACGTACTTTTAAGACTGCTTTTGATAAAAAAAATAATAATAATCGTTATAATACGTGTTTGTTGAAGCGCTATCATTTCGCAATAAATCGTTATATTTTTATTATAAATAAATATTGTTTTCATTATATTACAAATAAATAAAATTGTTACTAAAACTATGTTGCTTTGTTTTGGTTTTTCGAAAATGTACACACTTAACAAAATTTAATTTAAGTACTCATTGAAGTCCTGTTGTAATTGGTAGTGGTGGTAGTTACAGACGTACATACGCAGAGAATATTTTATTAATATTATCATTTTTTTAGTTTTTATTTTATAGGTGTAGTAGTAGTACAAGCAGTGGTAGTAGTAGAGTAGAGGAGTAGTTAATGTTTGTTGGGTAAGCATTAATAAGAAAACGAACATGGAAGATTTAACGTTATGATTAATCAAATACATAAACACATTTTGATAATGTATGTTTTATGATTTCGTTACATTTATTTAAAATACACAACAAGACATATCTAATTAATAAAGATTATTGATTTGTTACAAAAAAACAATAGAATATTTCCCAATTGTTTGAATAGATTAGTGCCTTCCAAGGGCTTGGGAACATAACAAATATTGAGTCATGCTTAAGGACATTCGAAAAGAGAAGATGCGCTATAAATCGTTTGAATAACTAATGTAACCAATACTGAAAATTTGGATTTTAATTTTCCATTTGCCGTTAGTAATATAAATTTTTTTAAAGATATATACTAGTATTACTACCGAGAAGTTAAGCCGTTCCTGGTCTTAAAATATCTTTATATAGTTCTAATTTCCCTTTATCGATTTATAACACATCTCTATTGCTTTGTACCGTAAACTGTTAACAGTTTATTTATATTCAATTTGAACTAAAATGACTTCACAAAATTTTGTAGTACTTAAACGTAAATCATGCAAAACTTACATAAACACCTTATAAATTTAGAGAAACAGCTACAAAAACATTTGCTACAAATAATTAACTATAGAAAAAAATTCCTCTATTAATATATTTTTAATAATAAAATGGCATTAAACATTTAAAATATAAACAATATACAGGACGGTATTAGTTAAGACAAATATGTCATTTAGTTATGGCAATGGCAAGTAAAATAAAATTATTTAAAATAAACATTTTGTAAATTGACAAGAATCACATTTGCTAATAATTAATGGAAATTATATTGAATACTATCAAAACCAATTAAATATTTTTTTAGATTCATCAAAATCAAATAAAGAGCTCCATTTACGTTCATGCACAAATTATGTTATTTTTTTTTTGTATAAATTCAACTATATTAATGCAAAGAATAAAAAAACTCTTCTTGCTGTTAACGTTAAACACCAAAAACGAAAAAATAATAAATAGCAAATTAAATGAAATTATTAAAAGAAATTAGGTATAATTTGTTTTGCATTAAATTTGTTTAATAAATTGTTGTCCATTTAGTTTGTTTTAAGAAAAGTAAAAAGGAAATAAAATTTAAAATTATTAATGAAGTATTTTTAAAATAGTTTTTCGTCTTGAAAAATAATATACAATTAATGGAAATTCAGCATTGGATGCAAAACAAAAATAAAAATATAAGACGAAACGGAGTATATAATCGAAATAAATTTTCATTATTGAAAAGTAGGTAAATAATTTGATTTTTTTTTTAATTGTATTTTTAAAATAGGATGCATATTGTTATTTTTAATAATTCTTACTTTTTATGTTTAATTCATAAATCAAACATGTCTGGTGTACTAACCTCTTGCAATAAATCCTGCGAGGCAATGGCCTTTAGCACATTCTTTTTGGATGTTTCTTGTATTTCACCGCCAATCAAAAGTTCATCTAATATAAAGTACGCCTTTTCGAAATTGAAAATAATATCCAATTCACAGACCTAGAAATAACAGTGAAATATTTTAAATATATAAAACTCTATGACCTGTGGGAATGCAAGAGAGCGTCATATATATCTTCTAGCTTTTTCAACCAAGAATCGGAACGCTTTTTGTTAAGAAGATTAAACTGATGCCTAAATCTCGCTGTTAAAATTTACATATCTGTAGAGCTGCTTAAAAATTTGTTAATTTAGCAACTGTTGTTTATCAATTATTTTTGTTTATAGGAATGTTAGAAAAAATTTAAATACTTACACTACCAAAATATTTATCCAATAATTCAACATAGCGATGAATAATTTCCAAAGTTAACAACTCATTGTCGTTTTGCTCAATAGCACAACAGAAATATAAACTGGCATAGCTAAAATAAATGATTGCAATCAATAAATATGCTTTAGCCATTAGGCAACAAATATATATAATTCCTACCGCTTGTAAACAATTTTGCAATCTTTCCACTCCAGAAACGAACACATTTTAGGCTTGCGTGCCAGAATTGTAGTCACCAGTTCTCTTGTAATCTTCTTCTTAACTTTGTCCGGATATGCATTGTACCACTTTTGTAAACGTAATTTTCCCTGACGGCTAAACAGTAGCATGAAAAGCATCTAAATTCAAGAGAAAGACATTAAAACCAATTCACAAGAACTTCTTCAACCACAACGAAGGTTGTAACAAAATATGTACACAAGATTGGGGTGCGTCATCAATTATAATTTCTGATTGATTTGCCCAAATGTATATGTTTTTTCAGAAACTTACCATCCTGCTGAATGAATTTAAACCTTTCCAGAAACTTTCTTCTTAATATTACTGGTATTATTTAAATCCTTTTGGAACAAAATTTCATCAGAATGCAACAAATTTTTTCACTGCTTGTGATACACAGGAAGAAAATTCTGCCCGATGTGGAATACAAAAATCTTGACAGACACCAAGGCAGATTTACCAGGTACTCTTACTAGTACAACAATGAAACAACACCAAAAACCACACGTATTTTGTTGGTAGAAAATGAAGAGCTAATGTCAAAATCAAGGAAGAAGAAGCATCATTAACAAGGAAGATTTAAGAAAAAAAAATATTTTATGTGGCTTGTATATAAACTTTTGACAGTAGCTCAACAAATTTCAATATACACCTGCGGTACTGAGAGTACCTGGTAAATCTGCCTTGACAGACACCAACCAACTGTCAAAGAAAAAACCTGAGGCCAACTCGGTCATGCCGCCGTTATTTTATGTAAACGTTGCGTTAACCAGCGGTCATGTTAACGTCGCCGCGGAAAGCTTTACGGAATTTATTAGCACTTGGCTACTCTGCTATAAGTAAAATGAAATTGTGCATGAACACCGCCATCAGGTAGTCAATTGCAATACTTAGCTTTTCTAGCAAAGTGCCGTGTGTAGAACAGCACGACTCTTTTTAGTTGATCCTTGGAGTTACTTTAAATATTAGGATTTCAACACATTTAATCAATCGAACTTTATATATCGAATATTGTCAAGAAAAAGATGTCTATAAGATTAACTGCGAACGTTAAAAATCCACCCATAAGTAAGTTTGAAGTTCGTTTAATCTATCGAAATTTTAGGTTATTAAGTTGCTAATGGGATGGATGACGTTTTCGTAAAAATTTCATCATAAATTTTTATGCATATAACTATTGTTATGATCGAATCAGATATGTATTTCTTTCTTTAAGGCGGTTTGGCTACAGCACATTTAATTAATGACAGTGTACCAGTGGAGATTGTGTGGGGTAGTGAAACAGCATTGGTTTACCCGGATGGCAGGCGCTTGTCCTGCTATTCCAACAATGATGTCTTACGTGCTTTGGCTAGAGCTGCTCCAACATATAAACTGTATGGCGAAACTGCTATTGAACGTACACAAATCGATCATTGGCTGTCATTTTCCCTAACATGTGACGACGACATATCCTGGGCCATGGCTTTCCTGGATAAATCTATAGCGCCTGTTACTTATTTGGTGGCCAACAAATTAACCATTGCCGATTTCGCTTTATTCAATGAAATGCACTTGCGTTATGAAGTCTTGGCCGCTAAGGGTATACCTCAACATGTGCAAAGATGGTATGATTTAATAAGTGCACAACCCCTTATTCAAAAAGTTATACAATCATTACCCGATGAAGCCAAAATCTCGGCTAAAGAAGCTAATCGTTCGAAAAGTTCTAAAGAAGTCTCGCCAATTAATATTCCTAAGTCAGGCGAACGCAAACAAGAGGGTAAATTCGTTGATCTTCCCGGCGCTGAGATGGGCAAAGTTGTTGTTCGTTTCCCTCCAGAGGCTTCTGGGTACTTGCATATTGGTCACGCTAAGGCTGCTTTATTGAATCAATACTATGCTCAAGCTTTTGATGGAAAGCTTATAATGCGTTTTGATGATACGAATCCAGCTAAAGAGACTGTTGAATTTGAAAATGTTATTTTAGGAGATCTGGAAATGTTGAATATAAAACCCGATATTTTCACTCATACCTCGGATTATTTTGATTTGATGCTGTCATACTGTGAACAGTTGCTAAATGAGGGTAAAGCTTATGTGGATGACACGCCGCCAGAACAAATGAAGGCAGAACGAGAACAGAGGACTGAATCTATGAACCGTTCCAATGGTTAGTAGCAAGAATTATTTTTATCACTT
The DNA here is from genome assembly GCA_951800035.1 of Linnaemya tessellans. Taxonomy (NCBI): domain Eukaryota; kingdom Metazoa; phylum Arthropoda; class Insecta; order Diptera; family Tachinidae; genus Linnaemya; species Linnaemya tessellans. Next base: position 149,998,004 of record OX637532.1, read on the forward strand.
TCATGTGTATTTGCAATATGACTTTACAAATTTTTATTTCTAAGGTTTGTTGATATAACTTCATGAAATTAAATTATTTTCGCTCAGATGGCTCTAAAATAAAGCTATTTGCATCTTAAAAGTTATTTGTAACAATATTTCTTCCTTTTCCGTTTGGGCAACTTTTAATTATGAAAATGTTTTTATTTGTTGTTATATGATTATATTTTAAAACAAATAGCTTATGATAAAGGCCCATATTCATAGTCATAAGTAGAGTTCTGGTTTGAAACTATTAAAGTATGTTTTTTTTTTTAAGATGTTGCCAAAAATATGTCAATGTGGAAGGAAATGTTAAACGGCACTGACTACGGCCAAAAGTGTTGCGTACGTGCTAAAATTGATATGTCTTCAAATAATGGTTGTATGCGCGATCCTACGATCTACAGATGTAAAAATGAACCACATCCTAAAACTGGTACAAAATACAAGTAAGATTAAAATATTTTGTAATTCATGTACAAAATGTCTTATTCATTTTTATTATTCTAGAGTCTATCCCACATACGATTTTGCTTGCCCAATTGTTGACGCCATTGAAAATGTAACACACACTTTGCGCACCATGGAATACCACGATCGGGACGACCAGTTTTATTGGTTCATTGACGCATTGAAATTACGAAAACCCTATATTTGGGAATATAGTAGATTGAATATGACAAATACTGTATTATCGAAACGCAAATTAACTTGGTTTGTTGAATCAGGACTGGTAGATGGTTGGGACGATCCTCGTTTCCCCACAGTACGTGGCATAGTTAGACGTGGCATGACTGTTGAAGGTTTGAGGGAGTTCATTATTGCTCAAGGTTCTAGTAAGTCTGTAGTCTTTATGAATTGGGATAAGATATGGGCTTTCAATAAGAAGGTCATAGATCCAATAGCACCACGTTATACTGCTTTAGAATATGACAACCGTGTTATAGTAAATGTAGCCGGTGCTAAAAAAGAAAAAATTAACGTTCCTGTCCATCCTAAAAACGAGTCTTTAGGAATGAAAACGGTTTCGTTAGGACCTAAAATCTATATTGATTATGTGGATGCTGAAGCATTAAAGGAATCTGAAAACGCCACTTTTATCAATTGGGGCAATCTTATGATTAATAAGATTAACAAAGATAAAGAAGGTAAAATAACTTCTGTTGATGCTTCCTTAAATTTGGAGAACAAGGACTTTAAGAAAACTCTAAAACTCACTTGGTTGGCTGTGGAAGATCTGGCTCAAGAATATCCTCCCACTTATTGTGTTTATTTTGACAATATTATTAGCAAAGCAGTTTTAGGTAAAGATGAAGATTTCAAACAATATATTGGGCACAAAACAAGACATGAACAACAAATGTTGGGCGATCCTGAATTGAAGAAGTGCCGAAAAGGCGATATTATTCAATTGCAACGTCGTGGCTTCTTCAAAGTTGACAATGATTACGCTCCACCCAGTTCATACTCAAATGTTCCATCGCCTGTTATTCTATTCTCAATACCAGATGGCCATACTAAGGATATGCCTTCGTCCGGTTTGAAAATCAATACTACCTCTGCTCAGGATGCTAATAAAACGGTAAGTTTTGTAATGTTATATATGTATTTTTTTAAGATGTTCATCCGTGTTTTGAATATGTGGTTTTATTGAAAGTATATTTGGATGATTTTAGGAACTATAATGCATTCATTTATTATATTGTATATGACTAATGCAATTAGAGAATTCAAAAACTAGGTTGAAATGGTCATTCGAAAGCACTTCGTACTGTTGGCATCAGAATTTGAAAGATAACAGTGAAATCATATGCAAAATGTTCTTATTTTGTTCTTTTTTTTAATTTTATGTAAATTTGCTCAAGAATTACCTTAAAATAGGGCATTGTGAATTTTCTATGATGACATACTCTTCATGCTGCTATTAAAACTAATTGCTTTTAATTTATATAAATTAATTGTGTAAGCTTGAGTTTGGAAAAACTCGTCTACCCGCAACGCGTGTGAAGAAAAGCATAATGCTTTTATTTTTTCTATGCAAATCATTAATTTAACCCCGTTTATTAAATTATAAGAAATGAGGTTGATCTCTTCATAAATAAATAAATGCATAATAATTGAGTTTATGCCAGCAATGAATCACAAACTTAAATTCGATTCCCCATTACTTATTTCTGATGATGTTAACAAATTGTTAACGAAATATTGAATAATAAAATAAAATTGAAGTAATTTTACATAAAAAAGGACATCAAGCTTAATAAATAATAAAATAAATTATTAAATATTTAATTAAAATTCGAATGTAAGTAAAATATTACTTCAAATTTAAGAAATCAGAACCCTTTAAGATTTTAATAATTATTGTATCGGGAAATAACGAATGAAATATTTTATTTTCAAAATTTTTTTTTGAAAATAATGTTAGCGAAACACAAACTGTAATAATTTGCTTAATTCATATGCTCCAACTCTCTTTAGATCTCTTTTTGTTTGCTCGCAAGTGTAATGCTAATAAGTGTTCACAAATATGAAATAATAGAGAGATATTGTGGCAAAAACTTTCATTTACTCAACAACATTTAGTCTCCATGTATAGAATAATTGCAACAACAACACTCCACATACTAAAACTAACTAACCACAACTTCAGTATTGTCTTGATGTGTACATATTGTTGATGTGATCAACATTATAAATTATTTTTGTTGACATTACGCCGAGGAATGAATATGCTGACGTGCGCAATTGATATTGTTGATAGTGTTGTAAGAAGTATTTTTTAACAAAATAATTGCAACTTTCTTTTAGCCTACTTCTAATGGTGTATCGGTCAATACAACAGCAGACTTAGATAAACAAATTGCCACGCAGGGTGATATTGTACGTGACCTTAAAGCTAAAAAGGCTGATAAAACACTAATTGATGCTGCTGTAAAAAAATTATTGACTTTGAAATCAGACTATAAAGCTTTAAGTGGTACAGATTGGAAGCCAGGTCAAACACCAGTTGCTTGCATTGGAGATTCTGCTTCAGGTGGTAATGATATTGATTCAATAAATGAACAAATAGCTAAACAAGGAGATATAATAAGAGATCTTAAAACTAAAAAGGCTGCCAAAACCGAAATTGAGCCACAAGTTAAAATTCTATTGGATTTAAAAACTCAGTATAAAACTTTAACTGGCCAAGACTGGAAACCAAGTGTGCAAGTGTCGCCGTCCAAATCGTCTTCTCCAGCTCCCGCGGGCATAGGTGACGGCACAGCGATACAAGTTATTTTAAATAAAATTGCTGAAACAGGAGACAAGATCAGAGAATTGAAATCTGCTAAAGCAGATAAAGTTACAATAGATGCTGAAGTCAAGATATTGCTAAGTTTGAAAGCTGAGTATAAACAGCTAAGCGGCAGTGACTGGAAGCCCGGTGCCGTTGCACCAGTATCAGTTAAGCAAGAAAAGAGTCCCGGTTTACCATCCGTGTATGCTGTTAATGAATTGTTGAACAAGATTACGGCCCAAGGTGAGAAAATTCGACAATTAAAATCTAACAAGGCAGAAAAAAGCGCTATTGACCCTGAGGTGAAACTTTTATTAGCTCTAAAGACGGACTATAAAAGTCTTACGGGTGATGACTGGAAACCAGGTAGTGTAGTTCCCGCAAATGCTGTTCAAACTGTAGCAATTGACTTAACATCTGCTGATTCAGATTCGGATGTTGACGCCGTTTTGGGAAAGATTCAAGTGCAAGGTGATAAGATACGCAAACTAAAGTCAGAAAAAGCCCCAAAAACTGCCATTGATACGGAGGTACAAACATTGTTAAAACTTAAGGCAGACTACAAGAATCTCACTGGTAAAGATTGGGCTCCAGCCGCCAACATCGTTTCAAAACCCACCGTCATTAAGCAAGAGCAGAAAATGTCTGACACACCGATAACAGAAAAAAATTTGCTTACAAAAGAGATCAACGAACAGGGCGAAAAGGTTCGCAATTCAAAAGCCAATAAATCACCCAAAGAGGAAATTGATATGCAAGTAGCTAAACTTTTAGCTTTGAAAGCGAAGTACAAGGAGGTTACTGGTGAGGATTTCCCCATAGCGGGACGAATTGGTGCCGGTTCTAAGAAGTCGTCTCATGAAAAGAAAGAGGCTGGTAAATCAGCTAAGGCAGTGAAAAAGGAACCGGAAGCTACTGGCGCGGTAAAGAAACAAACCCGTTTAGGCTTAGAGGCTACTAAGGAAGACAACTTGCCGGAATGGTATTCCCAAGTGATAACAAAGGGTGAACTTATTGAATATTACGATGTATCAGGTTGTTATATTTTGCGTCACTGGTCATATGCCATTTGGAAATTCATAAGAAACTGGTTCGATCAGGAAATCACTAAAATGGGTGTTAAGGAATGCTATTTCCCCATCTTTGTCTCTAAGGCCGCTTTGGAAAAAGAAAAGGATCATATCGCTGACTTTGCCCCTGAAGTAGCTTGGGTAACTAAGTCCGGAGATTCTGAATTGGCTGAACATATAGCTGTGCGACCTACATCAGAAACCGTTATGTATCCTGCATATGCAAAATGGATTCAATCCTACCGTGATTTGCCTATTCGCCTGAATCAGTGGAACAATGTAGTCCGCTGGGAATTTAAGCATCCTCAGCCTTTCCTACGGACCAGGGAATTTTTGTGGCAAGAAGGTCACACGGCCTTTGACAACAAAGCTGAAGCAGACAAGGAAGTATTGGAAATTTTGGAACTTTATGCTCAAGTTTACACAGATCTACTGGCGATACCTGTTGTTAGAGGTCGGAAAACTGAAAAAGAAAAATTTGCTGGAGGTGACTACACCACCACCGTTGAGGCATTCATTTCTGCTTCTGGTAGGGCCATTCAGGGTGCCACTAGCCATCATTTAGGGCAAAATTTCTCCAAAATGTTTGAAATCGTCTATGAAGACCCAGAAACGCAGCAGAAACAGTACGTCTACCAAAACTCTTGGGGAATGACCACTCGTACAATTGGTGTCATGATTATGGTGCATGCGGATAACCAGGGTCTAGTTTTACCACCAAATGTGGCAGCTATACAAGCAATTGTCGTACCATGTGGAATTACTGTAAATACCAACGATACTGAACGGAAAGAACTTTTAGAAGCGTGCCGCGCTTTAGAAAAACAATTGTGTGGCAAAGGTATTCGGTGTGAAGGAGATTATCGCGACAATTATTCGCCTGGCTGGAAATTTAATCACTGGGAATTGAAGGGTGTACCATTGCGCATTGAATTGGGCCCTAAGGATATGAAATCAAAACAAGTTGTAGCCGTACGAAGAGATACTGGTGAAAAGCTTGTTTTGCCCAATGAAAATCTCGAATCGAATATTGCTCAACTATTAAGATCAATTCATGATAGTATGTTTGCCAAAGCTAAGCATGATTTGACAAGTCATACTAAGATCACCAAGAGCTGGGCTGATTTCTGCAAATTTTTGGATCAAAAGAACATTCTCCTATCACCTTTCTGTGGTGAAATCCCTTGTGAGGATAAAATTAAAGCTGATAGCGCCAGGTAACTTAAAATACTTCTAGTAATTTAGTTTTTATTTTATTGTGCTTAATTTTAGGGACGAAGATGTCGAGCCAGGTGCGCCTGCTATGGGTGCCAAATCATTGTGCATACCCTTCGACCAGCCTGCCTCTATTACTGAAACAGACACTTGCATTCATCCCGCATGCAAGAACAAACCTAAATATTTTACTTTGTTTGGGCGCAGCTATTAAAATTAATTGATGTTTTAGTTGCCGAATTGGATCATACACGAGATTTCTCAAAACCCAAAAATTGTTTTCTTTTAGTTCTATTATTAATATACGAAGCCAATTTTAATTTCATTTTAATTTTTTAGTCTGAAGTTAATAAATAAATTTCTAATACGAACCAACTTTTTTTAACTTTATCTTTAAATAATAAACACACATTTAACAAAATTTTTCTTAAATCTTCTTGCTTTACACACTCCTTAACTTTTTATAACTATAAACAGAAATACAAATACTATTTCATGATGTACCCTTAGTTTTTATCAATTGTTTTGGATGTGCTTGCATTAACTGCAGACATTTCATCTTCTTTAATATCTTCACTGAAAGCAGCCAAATCCAGACCGCCATCATCATCGTCGTCATCCTCACCGCCACCTGATTTATTATAAACTGTGGGGTACTGTGTAAAGCAGTCCTGCATTGTCCGAAATGCTTCATAGCAATCGGACCCTTTAGGTTCAGCTTCACTGTTATGGAAGCATGTAAATGCATCCCGAAATTCGATGCCACAGGGTCCAGTAGCCATACCACCCAAACACGGACAGCCCCAATTAATTTCGCCATCTTTTGTTATTAGACCCTGAGCAGGTTCTGGCGGTGGCAGTTCTATATTAGAAGGTACTGCATGATCTTCTTTTGTGACAAATAAAACGGTATCTTTGCCAAATGTTTGTTTTAAACTATATGACATTTTGTGAGTTGTTCAAAAATCCAAGGGTTTTTCGGAAACTTTCAGAATTTGAAAATGACACGGTATATCTTGGAAATATCCAATAAGTGTAATGGCAGCCCTTGTTTTTGTCGAAAATGCTTCTGGTACTTTTAAAATCCCTCGTCTTTGAATGCGGTCAAATTTGACCAGCTCTAACTCAGTTTGTCCACCGATTTCCCCAAAAAAATCCGTTAATGATGATTCAATACTTCCTTGAAAATAAACAGGTGTAATAACAGCAGAGGCTTCGTCCTTTAGTTTCCTATTTATGTGACCAATTTCACGTGAGAAAATATATTTCAATACCTTTAAGATTACAAAAATATTACATGAACTTACAATTCCACATCAAAATAGTAATATTTATTCATAATATAGTTGCTTTAATGCAACTTTTATCCATTTAATTAAAAAAATTCTATGTTTAGGAATTTTATGTAAGGTTTTATAAGGTTATGTTAACAATAATATAAATATTAAAAGATGGTTGGCAACTCGTGCGTAACGTTGTTCTCCAATGAACAACAATGAGGTATATTCAAGGCAGTTTTACCAGGTACTCTTACTAGTACAACAATGAAACAACACCAAAAACCACACGTATTTTGTTGGTAGAATATGAAGAGCTAATGTCAAAATCAAGGAAGAAGAAGCATCATTAACAAGGAAGATTTAAAAAAAAAAAAAACATTTTATGTGGCTTGTATATCAACTTTTGACAGTAGCTCAACAAATTTCAATATACAGCTGCGGTACTGAGAGTACCTGGTAAATCTGCCTTGGGTATATTCAATGCGAAAATGTTAAAATTGTAAAACGTCGTAGTTAATAATTGCGCCGTAAAATTAAACGGCGATATCTGAAAAGGCCGCTAGTGTAGAAATAATACCGAGAAATGAAAATATCAATGTTATTAACAAAAAGATTTCCAATTTTGTTGCTCTATTTTCCATTTTTACCACTAAAAGTATATTTATCATATAAAAAGTAATATAAATGTACATAGTAAGGAGTCATAATCATTCAACGTCTTTCCGCCGGCCCTGAGACGTCAATGTTGTTATTGAATAGACGCCGCCAAAGAGATTTTTGTCGAAACGGTGTTCAATAAGTGAGCGGGTTTGTGTTCTGATGAAATTTAAATCACCAAAAGCACACAAATATTTAGGAAATATTACTTGATAAAAACATTGAAAACAACCGTAATGACATGTCAAGAAAAAGACAGGTCGTTGACGACAGCAACCACTACAGATTGTGATGAAGATGAAGACTTTGGGCCACTGCCCATCAAAAAATTGGAAGTGAATGGTATAACCAGCAATGATATACAACGTTTAAAAGCTGCTGGATATCATACAGTAGAGTCAGTTGCGTTTGCTCCCAAAAAAGAATTGCTAAGTATTAAGGGATTTTCAGATAACAAAGTTGATAAACTTCTGGCACATGCTTCCAGTTTAGTTCCCATGGGTTTTACAACTGCTTTGTTTTTCTACCAAAAGCGTTCCGAAATTATCATGTTGACTACGGGTTCAAGAGAATTAGACAAGTTACTTGGAGGTGGCATTGAAACAGGTTCGATTACTGAGCTCTTTGGCGAATTTCGTTCAGGTAAAACGCAGTTGTGTCACACATTGGCTGTTACTTGCCAATTGCCCGTAAGTCAAAACGGAGGTGAAGGCAAATGTTTGTATATTGATTCAGAAGGTACATTTCGCCCAGAACGTTTGGTAGCAATAGCAGATCGCTATAAACTAATCAAAGATGATGTTTTGGATAACGTAGCATGTGCTCGAGCGTTTAACTCTGATCATCAAACACAATTGTTAATGCAAGGAGCAGCTATGATGGCTGAATCAAGGTTAGTATTTTATTTTCTTAAATGGCCAGCGGCATTTTAGGCTCCCCAAAAACTATGTCATTCTCAGATATGCCCTAATCGTAGTGGATAGCGCTACTGCTTTATATCGCACTGATTACGCTGGCCGCGGTGAATTAGCGGCTCGTCAAATGCATTTAGCTCGTTTTATGCGACTACTTTTGCGTTTAGCAGATGAATTTGGTGTCGCAGTAGTTATTACTAATCAAGTGGTGGCTCAAGTTGATTGTGCTGCTATGTTTCAGGCCGATGCCAAAAAGCCCATTGGTGGGAATATCATTGCACATGCTTCAACAACACGCTTGTCTCTGCGCAAAGGACGTGGTGAGACTCGGATATGTAAAATATATGACTCGCCTTGTTTGCCCGAATCTGAGGCAATGTTTGCCATTCAACCCGATGGCATTGGCGATGCTAAAGAATAGTTATGTGTTATACCTTCAAAAAAAATATCACCGTATATATATAACTTGTATTATTTTATAAGTTCAATTTAAGATTGAGATTAGATTAATTTTTTAATTAAAATACTGTTTTATTTACATACCTACATATGAAAAGATATTCACTAGTTTATACAGAATTATTGCTGACTTATAAAAAGGAAAACTCCTCATGACATAACATTTTTCTCAAATTACAAAGGGAAAATGTGTGTTTCCCGAAAATCCATTGTAGTGGCACGCCTTTTGTATCACTTTGATTTATCCCTAGAATTTTTCTTCTATAGAATTACATTGGTTAGGTTTAAGCATTCTACTGGGTCCGTTGATTTGTGATACCCTGGAGTAGAGGACCTCTTATGGGCTATACTCTGACGTCAAACCATACTGTACTCTTAAGGAAGGGCGATATCCTAAAAGGGTCTAGCAGAAAGTTAGAACCCGGTGCCACTACCCTTGTGCTAGTTAGTTAGGGAAGGGCATTAACACAAAAGATCGAGCAGCGTTTCGTGTTCCTATTGCAGCTCTTGCAATAATCAAAGATCGCGTCTTCTGTAGATTTATTTACTGAAAGTTGGTAACAATTGTTGATAGAAAAGGGTTCATTAACTCTCAAAGTTTTCAACAATAGAGCAAACAATTTAACTCTAAAATTCTTTTGAAAATGTATGATAGTAAAATTGTTACTAAGTTTTTTTTATTTAACACATTGTTGTCACAATACTAATATATAAATGAAATTTATTTGTTGGTGGTTAAGCAATGTCTATATGCATTTCATTGGTGCTTTACCAAATCGTCAGTAGACTTTAACCACAGTTTTGAAAAGTTAAAAACCTCTTATCTTATGCATATACTTCCGAAAACCATCTGAGACAAGTTGTGAATTCTCAGATGGTTTTCGGAAGTATATGCATAAGATAAGAGGTTTTTAACTTTTCAAAACTGTGGTTAAAGTCTACTGACGATTTGGTAAAGCACCAATGAAATGCATATAGACATTGCTTAACCACCAACAAATAAATTTCATTTATGTAAAATTGTTACTTTCATTTAATTGTCCAAACAGCTGTTTTGTGTTTATATTCGCAAATGTAGTTTTCTAAAAGAAATTAAAAATGAAAATACGATAGAAAACTAAAGTTAATTGAATTTTGGATGCTTCCGTGTGCAATTATACTTTTGAATGGAAAAGTTGTCATATGAGAGCAATTTCCGAAAAGTTCTTACACTCACGTTGATGGATCTAGTGACAGAAAAGTAAACGAAGAGGCTTATGTGTGTACACAAAAAATAGTGCATAAAACTGCAACCTGCAGATGAATTACTCTGACAACTTCTCACTCTAAAGTTGGTTTTTATTTATGAAAAAAAATATAAAAACAACTTCAAAAATTATAAATACCTATTATTTAACTTTAAAAAACAGTGAATTCATGGTTTTAATCAAATCACTACTGTAATAACAGAAAAAAATGTCCAAGTTGAAAAGTAAATCTGAAATATACAATATACCAAAAGAATTGGAAGAAAATGAATTAAGTCTTCAAGTTGTAATTGATCCTGAAACGAATTGCTTTACGATGAAAACCCACATAGATGATATACGAGAAAATGTTGATGTTATAGCAGGAGAAATAGTACAAAATGATCCTTTACATCATGCAGAAATGGTGGAAGTAGATTTAGAAAACATGACTGAATTGGACAGATTAATTTATACAGAACGGCGACGAGTTCTCAATTTGAAGAAGCCTAAAAAGTTGGACGCTGTAAAGGAACTCAAAACTAAGGACAGCGCGTACTACGCGGAAATGTTCGAAACGGATGCCTATCATGACTTGACACAAAATGAAAAGTCCAAATTACGAATGCGTAAATTGCGAGAAAAACAATCTGAAGAAGAACGAGAATTGCGAAAATTTCGTGTACGTGTTGTCACGATGAAACTGCGTTTAATGCAGAAGTTGAGAAATTTTGACGATGAAACATCTTTGAAAGAGATGTCAAAAAGGAATATTGAGAGAATTAAAAGAAAACGTTTGGAAATAGAAGCAACTGAAACCCCAGCGCAGAGAGCATTACGAAAAAGTAGGATAAATTTGAAAAGTCGTTTAATGAAGATAAGACGCAAAGCTTTTCAAACGCCGGAAGAACTACTGGCTGACAAAGAAAAGCGTACTCTTTATGTGCAAAGGGCCCGGTTTAAGCAAACGGAGGAGCAGCGAAGAGAAAAATTGAAACTTGAAAGAGAAAAAGCAAAAGAGAGACGCCGAAGAAATCAAGAAGAATGGAAAGCAATTCAAATGGTGATAAAAGGAGCCAGAACGGCAGCCTCCGCGTTGGAGTAAAACTTAATATACATTCTCATAATCAAGTAGGGATTTATTTAGTGTGTTGTATGTAGTTAATTCAATAGTATTAAGCGAAATGTATTTTTAAGTTAAATAAATGTGATCAAATATTAAAAAAACATAAAAACTTTGGCCGACTTTATCTTAAGGTAGCGAAAAATATTCGTTGTACCGGCTCAGGAAAAACCAAAGTGCTACGAGGGTCCATCGGGAAAACTTCATATTAGAAACTATTCCTTAAATACTTTTTGAAGGTTGATCATGAATAAATTTCAAGACTAGTTTAAAGGGACCTAGACACGACCAAAATGGTTCACAACAATGTTTATATAATGGGTGCAAAGTTTTTAGTATATGTATGCGAAACTGATGACGCTTAATGAAAAATTAAATCAAGTTGGACATTTGACATGACTAACATAACAGCAAGCAGTTTGATCGTGTCTAGACTCCTTACGATTTTTCATAGGATTTTATATCTCAAATATGATATACGTTCTCGTTTATTAATATTGAAATACTTTCATTTATATTAACAATAGTTAGTTAATGGTTAGTTTTCGAATGTTTAAAAATTTTTCGAACTAAATATCTGTCCACATTAATGTTTGTTTTATGAAGTTCTTGGGCAAATGGTAAAAAATTATTTTAAATAAAAAAATACATTCTCATAGAGAGAACAAATTTAAAATTATACATTAAGCCGCTATCGTTTTTAAATTAACTTATAATAAAAGGATAGGGGAAAAAATGTATATATTTTGTAAAAATATTCCAAAAACAAGAAAAGATAATTATATGCGAAACATTTATTAGTTCTTGCGGTAAAACCCTATTGTGTCTTCAACTAATAACTAAGTATTTTAAAACTAGGAATCGACAGCCTAATTGGCTTCTACAGCTATGTCAATGTTTGTGGGATTGTCAACTGGAGCATCGTCTAGTTGTTCTTGTTCTTCTGTTACCTCATCGGTTTCCATTAACTCGGCAGTTTCTTCTAATTCCGCTGGTACAGTATTAACTCCATCCTCAGAGCTCATTGTCTTTGCGACTTCTCCTTTTACCGATTTTGTTTCAGAGTCATTAATGTTATCCGTCTTGCTTTGTTTTGTGTAGTTGTTAGACAGTGCTTCATATATCTTCTCTGTCAATAGCAAACGATTCTGATCTTGTATATGCTTAGTATTCTCTTTATATGCTTGAACTTGGTTACAAAAATCCTCCCAAAAGTGAGTAGATGAGACGGGACCAAATATTTTCTTAAAATTATTATAGATCAAGACAGCTTCGTAACGTATAATTTCAGCTTTAGCTTTGAAAGCTGTTTCCTCATCTTCTGTAAGTTTCCATTGTTTTAAATTGCCAATATAACGTCTTAAACGACGAATGCTGTCAACACAATCGGGATTGCGCAGAAGCATTATTTTGGTTAACTGGAATTCTTTGTATTGCTTCAGTATATCCAAACAACGGTCTACATCAGCACGTTTTAAGCCCAAACATTCTCTAAGCTGTTGAGAGATTTGTACAAAATCTCTTTCAACAAGTAATGCATCCTCTTGTTCAATTATTTCACTTGTAAAGCGTTCCTTAGCCTCGCGATGTATTTTCGATCTAGAAGGATTGACGACTATGCGCTCCCTAACCGAATCAATTTTAATGGAGCCCAATTCAAGCTTCGCTTTAAGTTCCTCTGCCTCTTTGAGAGCTTCCTCTTCCCACAAGCGTTTAGCTTCAGGTGAATCAAACATTGCTGGCTTCTGGAAATCTAATTTAATACCGATACATTTTGCCGGTGGTACAAACGCCAAAAGAAGATTATTCTGAACTTCCGATTTATTGGATGACTTAACAGTGGGTGTAACGGTAGCCATTGGTTTTGCATTGGAGTTGCTAGAGTTTTTCTTAGCCGCTTTTGGCTTAGACTCTGGGTTAGAAATTCCTTAAATAGTAGAAAAATTCGTTAAATGTGAAAATGACTTAAAATCATAAAGTTAAGATTGCATGCAGTTCTGTGACTTTTTTTTGGAGAAATATATATAAATGAAGACGAATTCAAACATGAATCATGAACTTACCTTCTGGAGTAACCTTTTTCTTCGCTGGTGGAGCGTTCATCGAATTCGATGAATCGCCTACATCATCGATGTAGCGTTTCACCTTAATTTTGCGTCCACTTCTACTTACAGGTTCACTAGTGTCAGTGCTAATAGGAGCAGCCAAGACATCCGCCTCTTTCGTTTCCATTTCTACTGCTTTCATTTTTTCAAGTTCCTCGTCCAACGCCTGCGACTCATCCCTTGTAGTATTATTTATGGCACTTTCATCCATAGTGCTTTCTAAAGCCTCTTCAGCTTGGGAAACATCAATACCTTCAGACGACATAGTTGGCAAATCAATAGGTGCAGAGTCTTCGCCATTAGACGCAGCCTCAATCTGATCAATGGCTTCGCGAAAGTTATTTCGTTTCATATTCTTATCAGTGGCAAACTTTTCTTTATTTTCTACATAATGGAAGAGATCTTCCACTTTAATATTGGCTGTCTCCCCGGTTCCATAAAAGTATACATTATATTTTTTGTTGTTGTACTTTGTTATTTTAGCTGGCCACGCTGGATATCCCTTAACTTTGGCAAAAACTAAGTCGCCTATATTAAACTGTTTCTTCTCTTTCACCATTTTCTTTTCTAATAGAATTTTAGTAACAAAGATATTTTATTTTCCACAAATGGTAATTTTTTTTCTTGGGAGAAAATAATTTTTCACTCTAGGTCGCGTACAAAATGCGGCGCTTGACAAACACACACGCAAAAAGTTTATGGCAGTGCCAGATGCGAGGTAAGTTGGCAACAAAGTAGATTTTAGACGTACACTTAGAGAAATATATTCCTGTAAGATTAAGGTTCGTAGAATTTGTCATACGCCATACCCGTTGTGAACAGCTTTTGAAATACATATTTGGAATAATTTTACGTATTTTAGAGAAATTTTCAATCGGTGGATTAAAAACTTGTAATGCGATTATAATATAATAATATGCGTATTGTTGGATTTGAAAATTGATTTTTTAACGGCAGGTTGCCATTTTATTTTGCACACAACAGCACTTATCTAAAAGCACGTACAATATCAACCCTTCACAAGAGACAACCATGAGTCTTGTACATTCCTTTTTAGTTTTCATTTCGTGCAACATTTCGTGAAACTTAAATGTCGATGTGTAAAGAAATCTTAATTAAATAAAGCAAAAATTAAATAGAAAACCCTAAGATGGTGTGAAAGTTTTCACATAGTAATTTAAACTATGAACTGAAAACAAGTGTAAAAAACTATAAAAGTGTAATCAGAAACATATAACTGAACAACTAGAAATCCGACAAGGACTTAGTATATGACCCCAATACAAAAACAAAGTGAAACAATACAGAAACGTTCTGCTAATATACCTAGTGTTATTATTGAAAGATAATTATAACCAATAAAAAATAAAAGTCTTGCAAAATACATACAAAATTAATAAAAAGAAAGTTAAATTTACAACAGCCGCCAGTGTAGTGAGTGTTGAATGTTTGTGCTTTCTTAGAAAAATAAAGAATACTAAAAATCAATCTACCAATCAAGGAATATAGAAACATCAATTAGTGTTTCATACCTTATAATCAAATTAAACAAAGCAAACAATTTCTTGTGCATTTTATATTGTGAGTGGCTCTTCTTTTATATTTTTTATTTCGTCATTTTGCATGTGATTAAGTAATAATGTTTTCTCTGTTTATTTTATTGTCTTTCAAGTCCTAAATAACATAATATTTCATTATTTTAATCCAATCGTTATATACATAATAATATCTCATACGTATGTATGTATGTATGTATTCACGAGATTGCAATATAAATTAATTGGAATTAAACGGAGATTTTTCAAAGTTACCACCGTACAAAAAAATGAGTATAATTGATCAAATTGAATTAAATATACAAAACTCGTACGTACAAGCATAGATTTTGGCTTATTACCTGGTTCGCGGGGTGTTTAGATGAAATGTGCGCCATCGGCATTTCGTGTGCTCTTCTAGATACGAATAGAACGAAGGACTAACAATATACTAAAATTTCGATATGCTGCCCAAATATTCTAAATAATTTCAATTTTATCCAAACCACTTCTCAAACAAGACAAGGCTGTCATATACTACACAACAGGTTTGGACAAATATAAAGTACCATCTTAATTGTCCAACAGTTTGTCTATTTCATTGGGATCTTAAGTAAAACAATCACCCTTATTCTGTAACTGTATGTCAACGTCACGTCAAAACAATATCAAAATTAAATTACTACTGTACTTATTCTCTTTTACAATTACCAATATTTAAGACACTCTTGCTAAATTCGGAGCCAAGGAGAGTAGTCGGAGAGTGTCAGAAGTGGTTAATCGTTGGCCACAAGGAATATGTAAGTGCCCCATTTTTGATACTGTATTAGCATGATGCTGACAAACATTTACAGAATAAGGGGGAATATCTATGGATAAGATTATTTATTTTATCTGACATCCACAAACTTTTAAAATAATAATACATAGCACTGTACACTATGTATCTTAAAACATAAACCTGGAGGTTGATTATTTTCATATCAAATAGGTATCTAAAACGATAAATTACTATCAAAACTAATTGGAAAGTGCTTTGGAGTTTTAAACAAATTAAAAAATAACCACAAATGACTGTATTTGCTTTCTAGATGTTATACGGAGTCATTAGCTCGCCATAACATAAATATTGGAGCATTCGTTCAATGCTCAATTGTATTTGTATTACGATTTAATGTACAAGTGTACGCCCGTTTGTCCATCTGGTTGCTCAGTAATTATTGCAATAGTCAATATTGTATATGCAATAACTGTCCGATTCTTTTTGTATACATTTTGTTAATATAAATTGAGCAAAATACAAAAGATCTCAGTATGTACGTGCTCCTTGCTAATTCTTCGAAAACTATTCTAATAAGGGCCTAATAACTTATTACAAGTTAGACTTACTTAGGCAAACAAATGCGTATTACGTAAATGCATATCTATACATACATACGTATAAGTAGTTTATTATTAGCGATATTAAAAAAAATTTAAAATCCATAACTCTAAAACTAAATAAGATTTGAACAAAATTTTATTTCAAAACATTTTCAAAATTTTGATAAAAGCAAACGCTCAAACCTATTATAGTGAATACCATAGACATTTGCAAATGATCTGTTATATTTTAATATTGTTTTCTATTTCTCACCATTTTAAAGGAATAAACAAAAACGCGTATAAAAAAACAATAATATTTTAATGTGTTTAGCATAGTGAAAACGGAAGTTTAATTAATAAATATAAATACATTATTGTGCTTTCCACAATCATATGTGCATATTACATATTTACTATGTTCTGTATTTTCTACAATTGAATTCAAATGTTATAAAAATATTTATTAACAATGGTAGCGATATCGAAAATTCTTGATAACTCTAGCAAAAGTAATGTGCATACAAACCAAAACAGAAATCCGGTTACGGAATTAATAACTCAAACAGAATTGCCTCAATCATCGGCTCAGAAAGTGAATAAAACATCTGCTGAGCTAGAAATACTAACTATGACAACTTCATCTAAAGCAACAACTACAAGCAGCGATAGTTCAACGGGAGCAAAAACCGTTGCGCTAACAGCCAGCGGTAAACCCAAGGAGAAAAGGCGGTAAGTATCTAACTGACTAATTATATACATATTTATGCTTTCACACCAATTAATAAAATTTTGAACTCTATTTCAAAATAGATGTTCGCTCCTTTTCATTTAATCATAAGTTTATTACAATACATTACCGAAAGTTTATGCAATAATATTTTTATATCCAACTATACTGGAAATAATTAGATAGAAATTGTTTTATATTTATTAAAAGAATTTTAATAGAGGAATTTAATATGAAAAAAAAAATTGCAACATTAACAAAATAAAAATAAAATAAAAAAAATTTGTAAGCCAAATGGCAAAAAAAAAATATAGTTCTCATTGACCGAGACCTTGCTTGCAAACAACTAACAAAAAAAAAAAATAATAATAATTATTATGAAAAACAATATGAAATGGAAATGCAAGCAAACTTATGAAAATTTAATAAACGGAAGAGTAGATATTACTTATGCATGTGTGTTCTAATTAATAATCATGTGTATATGTGTGTTTATATATATGTTTATATCAGATATGTATAAGGCTGTGTGCGAATAATATAATTAATTTTAGCAACAAAAATGGGGCAATGAAAATGATAACAATATAGATTAATTACTTAAATGTTTTTGTTTAAAACAAAAATGTTTCTCAAACTTGAGTAAATATTAGAGAACCCTTAATAAGTGTTTGAAAAAGAGACACACAAAATGTGTAATTAAGCAATTTGAAAAAAATCATTATCTCTTTGAATAATTCTAGAAAGATGTATGTGTTATATATGTATGTATTTGTACATATATGTACATATCTATCAAGATTTGCTAAAGGTTGTCTTAAAAACTGTTTCCGGGTACTTTTTAAATAATTAATTTTCCAATCACCCGCTTCCAGAGTGGTAATTTATATATTATAGTGATTCATATTAGATTATTAAAGTGGAACGCACCTGTTTTCACAAAATTTTTGTTTATATCTACAACATAATTTTTATTGTAGTACAAACAAAGCTGCTTCCATAGCTAAAAAAGTTAACGTTTGCTTAACCGGACGAAATGGAATGTTCTGTTTCCTTAAGAAATGGGTTTCTAGTTATTTTAAAATGCTCAAAACAACATGTTTATTGTTGGTATTTATCTGCTCGTTTAGAAATTTTATTGATGACATTATAACCTCTTGAGTTATAAAACTTGAAAATGGGTTTTCCGAAGTCTGTTTTTTTTAGTAAAATCGAAACACATTCTAAATTATATTAATTCAAAATTAACTAAATATATTCTTAAATTTAAGTTGTTCAACTTGTTGGCAAATAAAAAACAAAACAAACGTTTCCGGATGGCAGAAATTATTAAACTCGATGTATTTCATTATACATACGATTATGGAAAAATGATTTAGAATAAATCTGACTTTATATAGGAAATAAAG
The DNA here is from genome assembly GCA_951800035.1 of Linnaemya tessellans. NCBI lineage: Eukaryota > Metazoa > Arthropoda > Insecta > Diptera > Tachinidae > Linnaemya > Linnaemya tessellans. The sequence continues at coordinate 150,016,390 of OX637532.1, forward strand.
TGTGACTAATTTATTTATCTTAATTTTGAAACGAAGCAACATTTAACAAAAAAAAAAAAAAAAAAAAAAGAGATTTGAAATGTAATTTTAAAAAGCTCTTAGTTTTCATTAGTCTTGCAATTTAACAGATTTTTGTTACCTGTTTAAAGTTAAACAGAGCTCTGTTAGCCGGTTAACATAGCGCTGTTAAGCATGCAAAATCCGGATGTTTGTATACCAAATGGAATACTGGTCACATTTCTGAAAGAACCTTGAAACAAATTTAGAGGACAGACAACCAGGTCCATAGCTTTCATAATATATTAATACTTTGGCATGGCTATGCCGACAAGCTTTGATATTTTGTACAGAAAAATTGTAAAAATCTAGAAAGGATAAGACGTTATCCTAGGAAAACAGGAATATGTGGGCGACTAGAAATAGTTTTATTTTGCAGCTCTTGTGGTCCTCTATTACGTAGAATGGCCATAACCTTTAAAAGTTGGGTTTTTAATAGAGAATTGTGGATTTGCGGTTAGTGGCATATTTGTACGCAGCCTCGTTTTTTTACAATGACAAAATTATGACAACTAATCCTCACTAAAACTGATATTTTTCGAATTCCAAAATTATTTCAGATACCTATAAGACTTTTTCTGCAAGAGAGAGGGAGGGCTTCTTCAGCCCCAATTTGCGGGTAGTGGCATATGTGTGCTCATTATTGTTTACTAAATAAATACAGTCGACTATGTATCTACTAGTACTGCCTACTACAAAAACAAAACTATTCGCATCCAAATAAATTACAAAATAAATTAAATAAATTTACTGTTTTAGACACACTGCAAAATATATCCCCATACATTATCAAAACAGAAGCGCCAATTTGCACAAACAATTGTTAGTACAGACAGACATACACATTTATATGCATACATACATAGAAGAAAGGCTCTTCATACAAACAAAATTTGGCATGTGTACTTATTTGTGCTATTTACTTTAGAAAAATGTGCGTATTTTCATATTGTTAAATTATTTTTTTAAACAAATGAAACCTTATCACTTATTTATTATCATTTGTTATAAAAAATGATTGCGTTTTCTTTTATTAATACTCGTATTAAATAAGAAGTATCACTGGTATTTTAAACACAAATTTTCTGTGCTTTCGATTTTGTTTCATTGGAATGTTTTGGAATTGAAACAGGTTTCTTTATTTTGTTCTCCTTGAATAATTTTCGGTGAATGTTTTTGTTTCCGCCGCTTTGTTTTTAAAAGTCTTTGTTTTGGTTTGATTTTCATCGCCACTTTTGTTTTTATTTAACTTTTTTTTCTTTTACATGTCTCCTCTGCCGTATTTTTGAATTTCTCTTTACAACTAAACCACCAATTTCTTCAGTATAAAAATCTTTATTTTTGTTTGAAAAGTTCATTGACTTTGTTGAGAACGAGTTCTGAAATCACTTAATATAATATATTGATCAGTGTGAATACAGTTTCGATTATCTGGCCAGTTTTTGTTTTCATATGGGTATCATGGCCCTTTTCGATTCATTTTTCAACTGATACTTTTTATTTTTATACACTAGGTATAAAATAAATACGTTATCATTCAGTAGCTTAATACAAAAATATGTTTCTGAATACAACATTTTACAACTTTTCGAAAAGTGAACAAATTAAAAACTTGTGGTATGCATGAGAGTTATATTGGAGTATGAAGGATCTTTGGAATATTGATTGAACGATTCTGTATATTGAAAATCACAAGCAAAATTATAGCAAGATTTTATTTACGGAATAACAGATCGGGCGAATGGCCTTCACGGCTTTGCACATATGCACTCCTTTGCCAGAACTTTCCATGACCATTTCATGCTCAATAATCCATTTCACGAACCCTTTTCGCTATGCTGCGTAATTAGGCTTCACTTTATGTGTTAATTGAATTTTGTAAGCATGGACTGTTTGGCGGCTCCAATGGATCCAGTCTTCCTGAATTTTTCAATTAAGTTTTTCTAGGGATGTCAAACGGGATCGATTTTCATAAATCCCGGGAATCGGGATTTTTCGGGATCGGGATTTCTCGGGAATTTCGGGATCGGGATTTTCCGATTGACATCACTATTTGTGAGGCACAAACACCATCTATGTTTTAGTTGCGCTTATTTATGTTTAAATTAGTTTTTATCTATATTTAATTGAATTCAGATTTTATTGGCTAATTGTTCGAAATGTGTTTTTTAAATCTCAGAAAGACATGATAAATATTCCGAGGCACAAAGGAAAGTCAACATCAGTTTTATTCAACTTACACAGCAGAGCAGAACAGCTGTTTTCGAAAGACGCAACCCTTTCATCATCAGTGCTCATGTGTATTGTGTTTGTTACCACTTATTAGGTGGCTTAGTTGAATTTGATAACAGTTCCTATTTACACAAATTTTCCTTTGTGCCTTGGAATATTTCAAATTTTCCTTTGTGCCTTGGAATATTTATCATGTCTTTCTGAGATTTAAAAAACAAATTTCGAACAATTAGCCTATGAATCTTAATTCAATTTAATACAGCAATATAAATGTTCGTTAAAAAAATTCTTACTACATATTTTTTATCTAGTTTGTAATACTTTTCTAAATATTCTATTGTTCCACGGACTAGTTATTTTTACGTTTTTAACAGGGTGTATCAATTATTTCAACTTTTGAAATAGGATGCATCATATATCATATACATCATACCGGGATTTATTTTGTAAAATCCCAGGATTCGGGATTTTTCGGGATCGGGATTTTCCGGGAATTTCGGTATCGGATTTTCCCGATTGACATCACTAATCTTTTCACAGTTGACGAAGTTAAAATACTATTCCCATAATGTTTTTCATGAATTTTTCGAACTGTGATCGCCAAACTTTTAGTATTTTTAAAATATTGTTCAATAATGAAGACACACTGTTCAAATGGCGACAAATTCAAATCTTGTGTTAATTTGGAGACACCCTGTATAAGCTAGGAATATTTCTACAATGGCAGCACTCATAAATGAGTTCATTTCGCCTTAGAATATCAAAATTAGGACACTTGGTCCCCGTTTATACTTGCAATTTTTGTTGCAGCAATTCTTGGGTATTTAGTGAGGAAGAGCGAGAAAGGAATACAAATGGTATATATTCCTATTTCAGCACTCTCACACAAAATAAGAATTGCTGCAACAAAAGTTGCATAGTGTTAACCGGGACTTATTTCTTTGACTTCATGGGTTTAGTAGTCTCAACATCGCCCTTCTAGAATAGTCTGAAGTCTTCAGTAACATACAAATATTGTTCACAATGACTTAAGAGTCTTAATTATAATGCAACACAGAAAAAATTACGTAGTATAAAACCGAACTAATGTGCAGTTTTTCTGAACATTTCTTACGGTTTCTGCACCGTAAACGCTTGTAGTAGAAAACTAAATAAATCGTTCAGACTCGTGACAAACGTGCATTCAGTTTTTTATTTTCTAAAGTTCAGCTTACACAAATGTAAACGCGGGTTCAAAAATAATACTATGGACGTTTAGTTATAGTATTACTAAATGTGTATTCAACAAATATCAATACAAATTCAATTTTTTGTAAACTAAACGTGTGTTCAAAAATAAACTATGAGCGTTCAATACCCTTATTACTAAACGCGAGTTTGGTTATTTATCAGACTCGTTCAGTGAATTAAATAAAAGAACCATTTGAATATTTTTAATTCATTTATTAATATTTTTTCATATTTTGAAGATATTATGCTCCTCCACAGGAAAAGTTTTCCGCGAAATTCTGCTCTTGGGCCCACCTTTTTTATTGCATCAGCAATATCGCGTTCATTTAAGAACTGAAAGTGCCGGCATTCTATTCCTGCTTCTAAAAAACAATGACAGATACAATTTTGGCTACAATTTATCACGATGAAAATCAATACTAATATGACATGTAAAGCAAATCATTTCGTTGAACGAAACATTTTATATTTTCTATGACAAAAATTACTAAATATTCCATTCAGTTTTTCTGAATGACAGTTCAGCCAAAAATTAAGCGATTAGTTATAAAATATCTGAACAAAACATTTAGTTCGCGTATGGAGAAGCATACATTTTACGTTCAGTCGAAACAAAATTCATATTTACGCACTGAACGCTGCGTATTAAAAAGCAACATATGCGTTCGGTCTTAAAAGACTTGAACGCATTTCTAAAGGGCCGTAGTAAATGTGCCTATTGGCATTCAGTTTGACTATTTCTGAACATTTCGTTTAGCTCATTTTGTTTTTTCTGTGAACAGAATTTGTATTCTACATTGCAAGCAAACATATTATTTAGTTTTAATGAAAATGAAAGAAATGGCTAAATACCGCTTTTGCATCATATATTTTTTCACTTCGTTCATTTTTAGTTATATTAATATATGAACTATCAAATAAGTGTATAACAACATTGAGCAGAAGAGTTTATTGACATCAACAGTAAATTTATTCGCTACATAAATGATTGGAGTTCTGAAGAAATGTCTACAAGAACATGTTGCATATCAATATAAAAATAAAATTATATATACACACATACATACATACATGTATTTTTACGTCTCAATTGATCTGCACAACTAAAGTCAGGTTGTTGGTTTCAACAACAATTACTGACTGCTGGCTTTTCAAGTATAAAAATACGAAGGCTAACTTCGATACCCATTATTGTTATTAAAACTAAGAACATCCTACATGTTGATTACATCAATACCTAGAAGTTGTTAGATCTTGTTAAATATGTATTAGATATATTCTTCATTATTATTAATGAAGAGATGTACACAAATTGAATTTCTGATATTATTAATCAGCTTCTATTCTTTTAAGTTTTTTAATGCTGCTACTCACTAGACGGCTGGTTATAGTATTTTCACACAGATTTGAAATAGAAGCTTTGGAATAATCAATTACGTACGAGTACAATCATATTAAATTTCGAATGAAAATTTAATTTACGGTTGTTGTTGTTATTATAAAAAGAAATGCAAGAAATAAAATTAATAAATAAATTTGCACATATTTTTTTTTTTTAACAATGATGAGTTGACAAAGATGAACTTCTGTTGTGACAACTACGAATCGCGTGTATTAAGAAAATAAGTTATTATATCCCCATTACCAATAAATCGGTATCGTGAATAGTTTAAAAGTTCTATTGTGAATTGCTTGCGGGTAATAGTTTCTACTGTGATTGTATACGAAATTCTATCAATATTTAAAAGGATTTTGTGGCCGCAGACAATCGAATGATTTTTATACTCTCCAAAAAAGAATTGGAGGATATATTCATTTAGTCATTCCGTGTGTAACGCAGCGAAATAGCCCTCTAAGACCCCATAAAGTATATGTATTCGTGATCAGTGATGAAATCTAAGACGATCTAGCCATGTCGGTCCGTCCGTCTGTGGAAATCATGATTCAGTCGAAATGAAAAAAGAGCCAGACCTTTGAAATTTGGTATAAATATATTTTGAAGGATAGCACAGGTCAAGTTCGTAATTGGCCTCAATCGGGCTAGAGGGAAAAAGGTTCCCCTAAGAAGAACTAAATCAGCCTCTAAAAAACAACATAATTTTTAGAGTTTTTTTTTGTAATTTTGTTAAGCAAATGATATATTTTTATCTCAAAGAAGGTCCAAAACGTCGAGCTTGCAGCCAGAAAAATCCATTTTTGAACCCCACCCCTTTAGTGGAAGTTTACGTAACATATATTTAACATGGGAAAATAGTATAATTTAAGCCTACATTCATTAGAAATTTAATTTTGAAGCTTTTATGACGAAGCTGAGATGTGCTCTGATCTGACCTACCCTCCTCCCCTTCGCCCCCAAAATGACCCTACCAAAAAAAATTTTTTTTTAACGTAATAACCCTAAAAATTTACTTTTTAGTGTTTTATAGTAAAGGTGAGATGTCTCCCCCTACCGTCCCTCCCGGAGTGACCCCAACAAAATAGAGGTTTTATTTACGAAATATAGGGTCCGCCAAATACCTTTTTTTTTGTGAAAATGCTATAAAAAAAACTACTGAACGTTTTCTCAAAATTCTTTTTTTATTTGAAAGTACAATCCTTCCGGTTAATAATGGAAAATAATTTCATTCAAATGGCTGCATGGCCCGATAACGATCGCCATTGACTGTAACGGCCACTCCTTGCTCATTTTCGAAGAAAAATGGCCCAATTATGCCTCTGGACAAAAATCGGCACCAAACAGTGACTGGTTTTGGGTGCGTCGGCTTTTCAATGTATGCGTGCGTGTTTTCTGTGCCCCAAATGCGACAATTTTGCTTGTTTACACACCCGCCAAGATCAAAATGAGCTTCATCTGAAAATATGATATTTTTTGGCAAAATCGGCATCTTCTGTAAGACGATCGCAGGCCCACTTAACAGCGTTGTTCAAGCGTATACACAACCATATTTGTTCAGCGGAAGGATAAAACTAATTATCTGCCAAATCAGACATGAGCTAAGTGTTACCATTCACGAAATAAGCACTCGTTGAAAAAACCCATTAGATTGCGGACCCTATATTTGTAGGGTATTTAAAATTCGACCCGGTCGAATATGACGTTCTTACTTGTTTTATTTACTTAAGTTACTTTTATAAATTAAGAAGTAATTCGCTGGAGTCCTACCATAATAACAAATTACAATTTCTCGTTCCCATTGTAAAATTCTGTGAATTTATTTTGCCAAGTTAAACGTCCTCGAAATCACAACTGGAGGTAATTCATAGCATTCGAAATTCGACCGAAATTTGTGTTTAAATTATATAGAAACTTTGTTCGATATCGAATGCGGAAATTTGGCCTCTGATCCGTTGTGCTGGTATGATGATTGCAAAAAATGTTTTAAATATTTCACAGTTAAATAAAGGAAAATTTTAATTTAAAACAAATTCTTAAAATAAAAATAATTTATAAATAAGCCTGAGTAATAATTTCCAACTTAGTAATTTTTTATTAGTTTAATTGAAGCTTTTTTTTTATTTGCTATCGCTGGCTGCAAAAATTTTCATTAACTTAATAATTTATAGCTGAAATATAACTTCAAACAACCCACATATAATTAAACTCAAAGCGATTAAATGTTTTTCTTCACTCTACTCGAATTTTATTCACTTTAAAACGTTTCTTTTCCAACATTGACAATCTTCATTTGCTCCATACAAATTTGTTTTCAAGAAAATTTTATGAATCTTATAAATTTATTTTCTCTCATCTCTTTGTCTTTGCTAAAATAAAAAGTATTATGGAAAGTCGACCTACTTTTTGCAGCCATCATTACAGTTTATTGTATGAAAAAGGCAGGCTATCTGCAGATAGATTGCCGAATAACCAGAGACAGACGTCAGAGAGAAAGAGGGAGTGATATCAAATGTATAACTTAAAGTTGATTAAAAAAAAAAAAATATATATGAAATTGATAAATGCACGAGGAGTAGTTTTTATAAAAAAAGGAAAAATAAATAACGCATGAAAACATTAAGTGCTGTATATTTTATGGAAATTTTTTGTTTGTAGATATTGTTTTAAAATACGAGGTCTGTTCAAAAATAAGACGAATTTTAATTTTTCCCATGTTTATTTATTTATAAATTTTTATTTTGTCCCCCACGAAAGTAGTCCCCATCAGATATGATACATCTGTGTGAGCGTTTTTTCCAATCCTCGAATCATTTCTGTTGCGCGCTTTTTGTTTGGAGCGCCCTTCAGCAATTCGGTTTTTAGCTCCTCAGTCATCGCATTCAACTTCAAATGTCAAGGCATATGCTCATGATTCGTGAGCCTTTTAAGCAAATCTGGATCGGCGTTGATTTCATTCAAGAATTCCTGAGCGATTCTCATGCCACGATTTGTCAAAATTCAACAATTTAAGAATGAATTTCTCTGTCATACGCTTTATGCATAAAATTTCTGAAAAACATGTATCACATGAGCCGACTGATATGACGCCCTCCTCAACAATTGCTCTAATAGTGATTCATTTTCTCAATATTTTCATCGGTTGTTGAAACCATTCCCGAACTTCTCGGAAAATCTTGTACTAGTTGTAAATATTTTTCTAACTCACAGCATAATCACCGCATGCCCAAAATTCTATAAATAATTTTTTCGTCAGCAGAAAAGTGTTGGAACACTCAAAACTCTTCTAATTTTTTGACTCTCGCAAACAAATTAAACATGCTAAATAGCTAAAACTGTCAGCAGTTGTTCGAAAGAAGTGTACCAAAATAAAAAAAAAATACTAATCGATATTTGAAAATTTGCCATATTTTTTTTGAACAGTCCTCGCAAGTATGTGTAGTTTTTATTTTCTTCTTCTTAATAAAATATTACCAACTCTAACCCAATATTCAAATAAACTATTCATAGGGTTGATATTTTATTGAAACCTGGCGAATTAAAAATTATACTAAAATATTTAAAAAATTTACCAAAATTGTAGATCCTAAAAGCGCGTTTCAATGCGAAGTAAAAAAAGCGATTTATCATTTTTGTTTGGCGCTTTTCACTTAGAAAGTTGGCATCGCTGCAAAACTTCGTTGTTGCATTGTGCCTGTATGTTGTGTGTGTGTGCTTCAGCCGGCTGGGTCACTGAACAACTGATAAATAATCATAAAAAATATCATCTTACTTTTTTTAAGGCGATGGTTTCAGTACGTTAACATTAAAGCATCCACTGCATCGAATTCAATATTGATTGCAATTCTCTACTCCAAACCGAAATGCAATAAAAAATTGGGTTAATATGAATTTATGGCGGACATGGTTGTGTTTATTTTTATTTTTATTACTTATAAGACGGACTATTGAATATGAGCTCAATAAAACTTAACATTTTTAGAAATTTCTTTTAGTTACTTTTATCGGACTCATGTTTATTTCTGTTAAATAATTCTTGTTGTAGTTTTGGAATTTTCCATTATATTGATACTTATATCGGGTGTATTTTTAGCTGCATGAGAACTTAGCCATAACTGTGGTTTTATAGCAGAGAATGTCAAACAGAGTTGATATTTCGGATCAGTAAGATTTAGCAAGTCATCGTGAAAATTTTCATAAAAAATGTAATCATGTATCTGCTCTCGAAGTTCATAGAGCACTTCGTTCATTTTACTGCCAATAGTTGTTGATCGTTTTCGCAAACGATCTTCTCGCTTCAAAGGCATCAATAAGCTTTACACAAAAATAAAAAATTTTTACATATAATTAATGATAAAATTCAAACCAAAAATGTTTGACTTACATAAAATGGGAAAGATGATAATAATCTCACGGCGACAAAGGGATTCCAAGTTAACATCAGTGTAGTATTGATACACTTCTCGTTTACTAGAATTGTACAAATAAAATAATAACTGTTATCATATTCAACTAAGCCACCTAACATGTGGTGGTGATAAACGGAAATACACCTTAGTACTGATGATGAAAATCTAGCGATTGTCGCAAATAGCGCTATTCTGCTCTGCTGTGGAAGTTTTTTTTTTCTTTTTATCTTGGACCAGCACTCAGGGGATGACCCCTACCTATGCAGTGCATTGCGCCGAAACTAGAAAGGAGGGGATAGTATTGAGGGGACAAATTAGGAAAGATGAGAAGATAGACAGTTTTTTTTGTAGCTGTTTCAACCTTTTGTACTTCGCCGGCTAATTTTTGCTACAGGGCTGACGAAGGTGGCTGCTGTTACTCTGCTTTTAGTACATGATCGTGTCAGTCGCTGCCAATTATGTTCAGTGACCAGTGACTATGCCTTCATCATTGAAACAGGCTGGCAACAACTAACACCACCATGCACTAATGCTGATCGGAAGAATTCAACACAATATTTCATGACTCAGCGCGGGGTTGAACTCAAGACCCTCCGCTTCATAGTCTCGTGTTCTACTACTTCAGCCAACTCATTTATCATGACTTTAAATAAATATAAAAAAAATTACTGTTTGTTGTTTTTTTATATACATATATGAAAAAAATATTACTGTTTGGTGATGTTTATATGGCGGCCATATTACCGGTCCTTATTTCATTGGAATTGAGGAAACAGCTGCTGTTAAGACGAGCAATATCGAGTCATGTTGACTGAATTTTTGCTTCTATATACGCTCTTGCAACAACTATTTGGTGTCAACTTTATTACCACAAATGGTCCTGTTCACTGGCCTCCAGGTTCGTGCGACTTAATGTCTCTGGATTTGTTTGTAGGAATATGTTAAAACGTTGGTTTATGACGACAAGCCGGCAACTTTTGAAGCATTGCACACCGTTGACACCATAGGGTCAGATTTGTTGGGAAAAAGTTTTAAAAAATTGGAGAAAAAATCATATCTTAAAAAAGAAATGCCGTGAAGTTATCAACCAGATTATATATGCGTTAACATATTTCGTACTCATGTGGCTAAAAAAAATACCCTATATATATTTTTATTAGTTTCGGCCAAACACTTTTTAAACGAATAACTTGAAGTGCTAAAAGAGAAAACATATTTAATGATCATAGCAACCAAAATTAAAAGTTGATTTGTTCATGCAAAATTGGAAAGAGATAAACCAAAACGCCCCCCATTAATTACATATATTCCTTCCTTATCTACACAAAGTTGAATAACCGTAGAGAAAAAATATGGTTAATTAACTTAAAAGTTGCTTTGCACTAATATTATTCGAATTCCAAATTTATTTCGGATATAAGACTTTTTCTGCAATATAAAGGGCTCCCTGGGTCGCCATTTGTATATAGTGGTATATGTGTTAGCCATCCCCATTTTCCCACAATGACTGTAAACCTCTCCAGGAAAAATTTTTTTTAAATGAATTTTCTTACCATATTTTATATATTCAATACATCCCTTAAGTATATATTTATTACGTATTTCTATTCACTAATTTGGGCAGAACTGGCTCCAGTTCCTAGATTTTGGCTTACAAATGAACTTAATAAAATTTTACTCCAAATGTTAAGTGGTTAACAGAGTTCTGTTAACTGCGGAATAGGATTGGCACAACTTGCGGTTTGCGTCTTCACTAATATAAATTTAAATTTATCTTCACGCACATAATACTTAAACTTATTAAAATACTTGAACTTATTTCTTTTGCAAGAATTATATTATTTTGCGATCAACAACATTTTCAATTCCGCATGGAAAATCTGCTATTATTCCTGATAAAGGAAAGCAGGACAATAAATACGTTTGTATTCGGACGATATTGTGGCCAGCAGTGCCAATTGTAAGTGGAAATGTGTTTCATAATTACTATTCAAGTTGATATTCTAATCGTAATCGTTCGGAAGAGAGTCACAACCTGAGTAGGAAAAAGTGTCTCTGTATTCAGTCGTTAGCTAACATGATCGTACTTAAGTCTTATCACTACATGTGACAATCGCATTTTAAATTAATTATAATTTTTTATATACTCATACAATTTGTTCTAATCTCTAGTCTCTGGCGGCTGACCAAGCAAAGTTTTTATTTTTACGATGTTTTATTCTTCGAATTAGCCTCTCTGACGGACAATTATGTGCGCCATAAAATTGAAGAAGTGCACGCTGAATTTGACGAATAGAACAATTATGTTGATTAAAAAGTTCAACAATTTGCACGCGTTGCTCTGGTGTTGCGACACTCTAAAAAAAGCACACTTTACTGTCGGTACATATTTTAATTTCATATTGCCAATTTATTTAATGATTTTGCTCAGGAGGATGTAGTTGAAATGAAATTCCTTATTTTGAATTGGGAATACCCTAAAGCAAATAAAAATCCCAATTTTATGCTAGAGTCAATGTCGACGTCGTCGACGGCGTCAAATGTCAAAAAAAAGTTGAATCGTATGAAATTGTATGAGAGCAGTTAATCTCAACGCGTTGCAACGCCGTAAAAGTTCAATCTATTTCAACTTTTTCGGCGTTGAAACGCCGTCAACGGCGTCGACATTAACTCTAGCATTTTTGAAAAAAATAAAAAAATAATTTACTTTCTCTTGTACTTTAAAATATTGATCACGGCTTCCTGAATTTAACACGTTACGAACTCTAGTCTATCAAACTTTATTGAATTTAGTATGTAAATCTCGGTTATTAAAAATGGTAATTTTCTAAAAATATTTTTCAACTGAATAATATCGCAACGAAATTGATATTCAAAAATATTCAAATTCTATAAATCATCAATTCTCATGTAAAAGATACTGTGATATGAATTTACATAAACGTTTACATGCAAATTACGTTTTTATGTTTAAAATACTACAACCAAAGTTAATTTAAAGATTGTAATCAAATCAAAAAGTATATTTCAAGGTTAAAAGTATAATTAGTTTTAAAAAGTTGTGCTGGGTTACAGTTAAAAGAAGAAGAAGAAAAATTATAAAAATATATAGAAGTATGCCTCGTTATTTGTACGCTTTAGCTTGTCAGACGACTTGATAAAAATTATCTCTCCTACGAAAATATTTGAAAGCGGATTTTAATTGGTAAACAATTAATTTCAAAATGCCCTACACATCATGTATTAAATATTAAAGTTAGAAAAATGAAATATTTTTTGTTGAGGAAAGCGAATTTCCTTTGCTTTTGCACATTTTTCGCATGATTTTATATACCAGGTACAGTGAGTGTGAAAATTAATTAATGGTATCTCTTTAGCAACGAAGGCCAGTCTTAGCAGTTCGAAAATCGGAAAAGTATGTCTAGGCCGGCCCGGCCACTATACGATATTCTCATAAAAGAGAATACGATATTCTCATAATAGATCCAGTCAAGTTTTCATATTATTTTAATTTAAAAAAAATCATTTTTTACACACTACAATTCTCGAAGCGATTTGATAGCCTGATAGTGTTTTCACGATATTCTCATAAAAGAGAATCGGATGGACTATAGTCGTATAGATCCAGTCAAGTTTTCATATTATTTTATTTAAAAAAAAACTCGAAGCGATTTGTTTGCCTGATAGTGTTTTCACACTGACATGGTTTTCATAAATTCTGGTTTTAACGTTAAAACAACTGTTACAACCTGGTTTTACCATACAAAATGATTTTATTAACACAAACTTAAAACTACTTTCGAATTGATTTTAAGTTGGTTTTATGAAATGCAACCATGTTTTTAGCCTGTTTTTGGCTGTGCTACGTTGAGTGCTGCCAAGTTATATATTGGAAACAGCTGGTGTTGTTTATGTTAATAAGAATATATACTGACGCCTGAAATATTATGAAAATTGTTAAGTTTTTATCGGGCTTAAGTTCGAATCTTGCATGACTGCAAATTATTTTTTGTTATTTTTTTATTATTAATAAATGAATTTGTTTAAATTCTATTTATTATTTTTATATTAAGATTGGAATATTAAGAATATTTTTAATAATCATCAAACCAGCAGAACGGATCAGTACTGATTTCGAGGCCGCTACGCCATCTCATCAGCGTTCTTTGTTCAATTTTTCCCACTTTTTTGCAAGTGGTGCTAGTTAGTAGGAATATCAACTATTTAACCAATATTTTAACGAAAATTGAATATGAGAAGTTATCACATTCATATTATTAAGTTATTACATTTTGGTTAGTACGAAATTCCCCAACCCTGACGATTAATATTCCAAATATTCCAATATCTCTTTTGCTTTTTCCAGAGCCATCGGCTGCTGATAGGTAAAGCTTCTTTGTTATTTATGTTCAAGTAATTGAATTTAGTTGTCAATTTACTTTGAACAAGTGCGCGTGCCCCCGCAATGTAATTATGAAAATTTTGTCAAAATGGATGCAGCCACAAGAAGAACTAAAAAACGCCAGAAAAAAGGGAAATTATGGACGGAGATCAATGAAAATATTTTCATTGATGTGATGAAGGAGCAAATAAGATGAATTGAGAATTTTCCTCCAAACAACAACTTTTGTTGAAGAGGTTGTCAATTAAGTGTTGTAAAAATAGAGATCAAGTACAACAACAAATTCACACATTTCTATGAGCGATTTAATTTATTTGGAACAAATTTGTTATACAGATTCGTATGTTAAAACCACAATTTGCAGTGTGAACGCAAAATCAGCTGCTTATGGTTTTAACGCTAAAACCAGACTTTAATTTGTAGTGTGAAAACACTATGAGATAAAATACCAAGTGATTTTAGGGTACAGATTTATATTTCTAAACCTTTGGAAATAATTTTGATTTCCGAGGAATGAAGAAATGTGCAACTCAACCGCTGCTGTCAATTCTGTCAGAAGTATGACATGAATGAATGAAGGAACTATGAGCTGTCAAGGATGATCTCTTTCTTTGATACAAAAATTGTGCCTATTTCCGTTCCTTTTTCGTTTCAGCTCACAACGTTTATGCTTGATCTGTATCAAATCCTAGTCGTGGTCGCATATTTGCTTTGTCGCCCCGATTTATTTTAGTGTGCACTTCTGGCCAATTATAAACCACAATACATACTTCACTTTCCAAAGTATCATACTGAACACCTTTTAGCGTGTTTAAAGTTCATATAAGTAAGTCTGCATGTACTTCTGTATAATATACTGTAGGCTGTCTTATTTTATTTTATTTTTTATTTTGACATTCAAATGAGCTTAATTATCTTATCAGTTCGCTTGTATGAATTTCAACTGATAAAAGCGAAACTAAAGAAAACTTCGATTCGTATATTTTCCTTGTCTCACTTTTATGTTATTGTACTCGGTTCTGTTATCAGCATGATTGGAAAATATCTGTGTACTTACTTTTTCATATTTTGACCATATAATCTCTTTTTATATATTGAGTATTTCAACCAACTCTTTGAGAATTTGTAGGACAACACGATTGTTGTTTGCTTGTGAAAGCAACTTTAATGTTGTTGTTTTATACTTATTTTCGACTTCACTTGGATTTATTTATTTTTAAATTGTTGTTATAATTAATATACTTTAATAACAGTTTTATTTATGAATTAATTGAATTTATTCTTTTCCACAAGAAAATAGTGCTCATTTGAAATTTTGTAGTGTAGTTGCAAATGTTCGACCTCGCGGAAGTCATTCGATCGCTGCTGTAATACAAAATTCAAACGGATTTAAACGATTTTTTTTTTCAATTATTAAATCGACTAAATATTGAAAAATAGAATTGATTAAGTTTTAGTTTTTCAAGTGCAAAGAAATTATTTGTATGAAGTGAAATCCACAAAACAAAAAAAAAAAAAACAAAAAAAAAAAATTATAATAAATTTATGACAAAATAGTGAAAATATTAAGAGAAAATAAGGTGAAAAAAATAACATGTCTGATTCCAGCAGCAAGTGGAATAACTTTGTTGCTCCACAAACTGATCAAAGTCGGTTTTATGCTAATATATATAATGATTGTAGTGTTAGTGCAGCCGCTAATAATGGTGGCTGTACAGCTGGAACTGAACCACCACCATCACAACAACAACAACAATACACCACATCTTATCAGCTCTCACAGACGCCAAATATTTATCATATGTTTCCAAAAGCAAGCGAGGAAAATATTAATTTTAATAACACCCTAAGCAGAAACAATTACAACAACAATAATGCAATCATTAATAATAATTCCATGCAATATGAAGTGAATATGCAAAATAACCAAAGTGCTTTTCAAAATAATAACCGCTATAACAGTTATACAACCTCTCCAAGTCAACGGCATGAAAATATTTATAACCAACAACAACTACTTCGGCCCGAACAGCAGCAATCAGTTTATCAACGGCCAAATTTTATCCATAACAATCACAATAATTTTGTGAATACACCGCAACAACAGCAGCAACAATTACAGCAGTGTGCTTTATATAATCCCTCCCCCTCTATAAACCAACAACAGCCACAACCACAGCCACCAACTGCCCCACAACCTGTTGTAACGCAGCAAAATAATTTTCAACCACCTCCTCCATGTCGCATGTTCAATTATTATTATAATCAGTCCCCGCTACAGCATCACCAGCAACAATATCAGCAGCCGCTGCAGCAGCAGCAGCAACCTCTGCTTAATCAACATTCAGTAGCCGCTTGTACTCCATCGATCCCCTGTCAAGGCAATCAACCTTGGACATACGCGTATTGTTATGGCTATGGCCCCTACAGCAATCAAGAGCCCTGCCAATTCACGCAAATGGTTGATATTGAAGATTTTATGTGAGTTTAATTTTGCGAGAATCTAGTCGTACACTTGCCGCCCTACTCGAATGCTTGTTTATTTACAAATAAGATGAAAATCAAATAATTAACTATCCCAATATCGTTTAAATGTATATGTGTGTGAAGATAAATTTACATTTATATTAGCAAAGACGCAAGCCGAATGTTGTACCAAACCTATTCTGCAGTTAACAGAACTCTGTTAAGCACTTAACATTTGCATTAAAATTTGTTTAAGCTCATTTGGAAGCCAAAATCTAGGAACTGGAGCCAGTTCTAGCCAAAACTAGTGGATAGAAATTATGGCCCAAGAAATATGTACTTATATAAATATTTATTTATTTATTTCTTGTAAATTTTCAAAGTATTGGTGCACAGATGCCGACAGGGTGACTCAGACCATATGTCGGCGATGTTATTAACCCTCCGATTAGTGACAGTTCTGAACTTCACGGCCGTGTGAAAAGGTCCCTACGGACGTTTTTTGTAAATCATGTTTTTTTCATATAAAATTTTTTTTTTGATTTTGTTTTGTTTTTATTGTTTATAACTAAATTCTACATACAAAAATCATTTTTTTCAATTTTTTAATTTTTTTTTATCATCATCCCTAATGTCTTTGAGTTTAGGTCTTTGTGTTCAGAACAAGTAAATTATGCGTTGAAACAATAAAAAAATTATAATGATGCCCAAAAACATGCATTTATTAGTGAAATTCAGTACAAGGTCCATACGGACCTATTCACATGTCCGCGTACTATTCTCACTATAACCTCAATAACTCCTAAAGTAATGATCCGATCGGCTTGATTTTCTTTCCAAAAGATGAGCAACAAAATACTCTTGGAATACACAGACATTTTTGGGGGGTGGGTGTTTGTAGTGGCCGAAGTAGGAGTAATTTCAGTTTGAAAAGGCAAAACCTTCTCACTCATCGGAGGGTTAATCCGTATTATTATCCGTTACTGTGCCTCACTGTACACGACCTATACCTTCACACAGGAAGTAGCAACTTAGTTAACCACGGAACATTCCTCAGAAGAACTGAGGTGTTGAAAAAAAAACGGAAAAAAATTATTTCAATATTCATGACTCCGGGTGGGGTTGAACTCAGGACCCCCCCGCTTCATAGTCTCGTGTTCTACTACTTCAGCCAACAGCATAAGTCAAATTTCAATAAAGTGTATTCAAGAAGTACTTTCGTTGTAAAAGCTTTCACTTTTGTAAAAGCTTTTCACTGAACACAACTCTGACAGTGTTGTATTACAATTTTTATTCATTATGAAAACAATTATCTCTTTATTGCCAATAAGTTAATTGTAATTTTTATATGAAAATTTAGTCTCAATAATGGCATTAATTGTTATAATTTGAATATTGCGTTATATGTGAACACCATATTAGGGATGTACTGAAAATATAAAATATTGTAAAAACATAAATTTGAAAAGAAAAAAAAATATTTTCCTGCCACTATATACAAATGGTGGCCAAGGGAGCCCTCTAAGACCCCTTGAAGTATATATGTACTATATATATTCTTGATCAGTGATGAAATCTAAGACGATTTAGTCATGTCCGTCCGTCCGTCTGTGAAAATCACGATTCAGTCCAAATGAAAAGAGCCAGACCCTTGAAATTTATTGTAAATACATTTTGAAGGATAGCACAGGTCAAGTTCGTAAATGAGCTGAATCGGGCTAGAGGAAAAAAGGTTCCCCTAAGAAAAACTAAATCAAACTCTAAAAAACAACTTAATTTTTGAAGTTGTTTTGTAATATTTTTAATCAAATGATAAATGTTAGGTCAAAGAAAGTTTAAAAGCGTTGAACTTAAAAAAACAATTTTTTGGACCCCGCCCCCTTTAGTGGGCGTTGAAGTAACGTAATACATAGAAAAAGTGTAAATATTTAACAAATTGTATAATTTAAGTCTACATTCCTTAAAAATTAAATTTTAAAGCTTTTATGACAAAGCTGAGATGTGCTCTGATCATCCTCTGCCCTACCCTCCCTCTCCCCTCTTTGTCCGCTAAGTGACCCTATCGAAAAAAACGATTTTTTTTACTCTTAATAACTCAAAAAGTTGAGTTTTTAGTGTTTTGTGGCTAAAGTGCG